>JAUELD010118056.1:0-34755 GCA_031471615.1 Aglantha digitale | reverse complement strand
GTGGTGTTTACAATGGCGCTTCGTATACCGCTCACCAGACAACCTCAGGCAGTCGGAGGACTCGAACCGCGAACATTACGGTGAAAGTTTGAAGCGCTACCAATTGAGCCACTTTTTGCAAATAGTCTTGCAAATCAGACGTCTTTGAGACATCTTTTTGCCTACTGGGTAGTTAACGCCTTTAATAAACTTCGAAATTATTCAAATGAAGTTCTGAATAGATTCTTGAAGGATTTGAAAAGTGATGTTAGCGAGTTGAAAACAACAATGGAAAAACTGTCGGAAAAAAATCTCGAGTTGAAATATATTGTCAAGGGAGGAAAACTGAAAGATCGAAACAAAACGAGATCACTACAAATGATACAGCTCAATACGTCGGAATATAAAAATTTGAAATCAAAAAGAGAAGCTATAGTTGATCTGGAGGGTATTTGATTCATTAAAAGTATGGAGGTATTTTTAAAAATGTATGAACGTCGAACGGCGTATATTTATTCAGATTTAGTGTTGTGTTTAATTAACTTTAATTTTATATTTAAATAATAAAGAACTGCCATACTTGCACAAAGAGAACTGGCGATAGCTACTTCACGTAAGATTTTTTGTTTAAGCTGTAAAAAATTGTTTTTAACTGTTCTCATTTCTTGACAGGAAAGGTATTTCTTAATTTAAAAATAATGAACAAGTTTGTGGTTGTGTGAACTTTTCTTTTCAAAAACTTCCTATTTCAACTTGTTTTGATGATTTTGATAATAATAATATTATAGGTATTTGTTCTCAATCAATCTCAACTTTATTTTATTATATGTTGCAATTCCCTTAATACCCATCTAGAAGATTTTCAACTATTAAATCAAATCATAGTTGACAGACAAAAAGAAGGTTGTGTAACTCTTATGATTTTACTCTATCATTTAGAATGATATTGAACAATACAGTTTGTGCACTTTTCAAATTCATAAGAGAGGAGTTTTCTTTTGTAACGACAATAAGTTTCTTTAAAATTTATATGGCCCTACAAGGATACAGTCTACAGGGGTAATTAGTAACACCTTTAAACAATAGGAATTAATGAGTTGACAGTGCACAAATTTGTACAATAACATATTTTTAAGTTTCTAAACCATGTCTTTTTATAAACTATGATTAAAAATAATTCCGACTATATAAAAAGAAATAAGACAGTAAATAAAATCGCTCTTGACATTTTACATGGAGTATTGCTTCTTTGAATAGATACATTGACGAGTTGAACGTATGTCTTTCCTTTCTTTCAACAGCATTGTTATTACAGAACATAAAGAAACTTCAACCAGAAGATGAAGATCTTTATCAAAACTTGTCAGGTTATAATTTTGTTTACACTCCTACACCTATGTCTAATGTCGGTACAGGCTTTTTCATACATGTTGATTTAGTGTTTCAGAAAGAAACGATCCAAATATCACTATACCAAAAATTTGAGTATCAACCTTTATTGAAGTAATTTATAGAAAAGAAAATATGATTTTAATTTGTGTATATCGCTATCCGAGCAGCTCAATAACACAATCTGTTCCAGATTTACATAAAATTGTAAATATTTTCAATGTTTTTTTTTGTAAATAGGGAATCCAAGATTCCTGAAAATACTTGAAAAAAAACACTAAGTTCTTAAGTCTCGTGAATGTATCTTTATATCTTTATATGTCCATCCTACTGATGGTTGTGAGATTGCTTGGTTGTAAGTCATTATGTCCTCATAGTTTCCCTGTCAAACTGTTACATATATAATGTTGAAATTTTTGTGATCCATTATCAAGAATTCTAAAGTTGTGTTTTAATATAGCTATATTTATTTCTACACGATTTGAAAGTAGCTAAAGGTTATACATCCATTTGGAGTGATTACGTTCCTATTTCGCTGCTATCAATTTTCAGTAAAATATTTGAGAAATATATTTATTAATGAATTTACGAATATTTAGAAAAGATAAACTTATTGTTATTATTCCAATATGCAACCATTAAATAGGTAAAAACGAAGCAACAGTTTTATTAAAATAATAAAATATTATATTCTAGCAAAGTTTTTCGTACATTTTAATTATGTGCGAATATAAATTACAAATTTACATTGAGTAAAAAGTTTAAACTAGACAACCAAAATTTTTGGGAATTTATATTTACATTGTTTAAGTCAAGTGACACCATTCTTAAAATTATGATTGTTTCACAGTTTTTACTTCTAAACTTATTTATAAACGATAATTTAGATTTCGTGCAAAGCACTCAACCAACCAATCAATCATCCCTCATTTCACTGATAGAATCAATAAAATCTGAACTTGATGATGGTCTTCTTGCATGTGGTGTCTTTTAGATTTACAAAAAGCTTTTGATACTGTTAATCATTAAATACTTTTATCAAAACTATAAAATGAAATATTGTTCATTAGCATTGCATGTTAACGCCATTAATGCTAATGAACAATTTTTTAGAGAATGGGTAAATAAAAAAGAATCAGAAAGAGAATTTTTTTCGTGGGGAAATGTTCTTACTGTTTTTAATAAATTCTCAATTGTTTCATGCCCCTCAGAAATGTGTATGCACCCTTAGTTGATAAAACTACACGTGGGTTTGTTGTTTTTAATGGTAAGTATCTAGGTAATCTAGGCTACATTTTTATGGCGTAAAAAGAGGAGTGCCAAATGATTAGCTGAGGTCTTTTTTAAGCGAAAGAAAACAATATGTTTTCGTAAATGGTTATAAATCTACTAATAACTTGTATTATTTTGAAGTTTTTTATCGGTATATTAATATAGAGGTTCCGTTATGTTATTTGACTTTTAAATTATGCGTACCCGTACGAAAACGAATTGTAGCTATATTGTATTAAAATTTCAACAGTTAAAACAACTCAGAACGAGGTCTTTTAGAGTTTCTCGCGTGAAAATTTTAAATATTTTAAATGATATCTCAACTATTACCTCTCTATCATTTAAAAAAAATCTCATTATTAAATTAATTGTACTACAAAGTACATCATTTAAAGGAGTTCTTTAATTCTCTCCCCCACCCCTCTTTTTTAATTTCTCTGAGTATATTTCTTTTTAAACAATTAAAGAAGACCCATTAAGTTATTGGCGTCGCCTATGAAATTTTCTATAAATAAAAAGAAGATTTATAGATGTAACATAATACAGCATAAACTATTAAATATTTTTAGAAAATGATCAAGAAGACATTTTGTGAGAAAAGAACTTTTATACAAATTATATTGCTCGTCGTACTATTCTCTGGTATTCTGTTGTTATCATCGTACTTCGAACTTCAAAGGTTTGCATTGAATCCTGTGAAAAAAACGGTAAATCTCTTTGTTATAAAAAAGCTAAAAGCACCAAATTATCAACCACATTACATATCGAATAATAACATTAAACCCGAATTAGCTCAAAAACAATCAGTTAGTGAAAACGCAATAACACACGAACCATCACAGCCGACCCATTCTTCACAGTCAACAAGCACTAAACTGAAACTCGACCCTTCCATTAAAGAACTGAGAAGTTTTAACACTAGTAATATTTTGATTTTGATATACACGCCGTTTTTCAGTACTAAGCCATGGGATTACTTTGCTGTTAAGAAAGATTACAGTAAAGAATGTGGATACAACTTCGATGGGTGCGAACTAACATACGATAATGCCAGATATCATGAATCTGATGTGGTTTTTTTCCATGCTAGAGATATGCCTTCAACTAGTAGTTTATACGATTTAAAAAAAAAAGCCAAATCGAAACAACTGTGGGTTTACTTTGTATTAGAGAATCCTTTCAATGCAGCACCAGTCATTGGACCGTTGAATGAATTATTTGAACTAACATCGACTTATAGATACGACTCTGATATGTTTTATCCGTATGGCTCTTACGATAAACTAACTACTGCAGAAGCAGTCGAAGCAGTCAAAAGTCACAAGAAAAATTACGCTGAAGGTAAAACTAAACAGATTGCGTGGATGGTTAGCCATTGCGGTACATTACGTGATAGCTTAGCATTAAAGTTTCAAAAATTGGCGTTAAATATTGAAGTAGGGGGCGGTTGTAGTAGTAGGTACAATCGAAAAATTAAATGCAGTGATAAATCTTGCATAAGCGAGTTGAAAAAATACAAGTTTGTATTCTCTGCTGAGAATAACTTGTGTGATAACTATATAACAGAAAAATATTGGAGAAATCCATTTTTAGTGGAAGCAATTCCCATTACATTAGGGGGTTCAAATTATTCTGATCCGCGTTTAGCAATTCCAGGTTCTTTTATAAATGCTTTAGATTTTAATTCACCCCGAGAGCTTGTTGAGTACATCAAAAAAGTGGATTCAAACGATACACTTTATAACCAGTATTTTCAATGGAAAACTATTTATAAATTACACGAGGAGAAAAGCTATGGATGTAGTACACAGCTGTGTAAACTATGCACTGACTTAAAAAACGGAATCAAACTAAGAAAGAATGCTCTCGTGAGTAATATCGATAGAGCAAGAGAATGCAATGCTAATGAACAATATTTTAGAGAATGGGTAAATAAATAAGAATCAGAATCAGAAAGAGAATTTTTTTCGTGGGGAAATGTTCTTACTGTTTTTAATAAATTCTCAATTGTCTCATGCCCCCTAAATAATTTGTATGCACCCTTAGTTGATAAAACTACACATGGGTTTGTTATTTTTAATGGTAAGTATCTAGGTAACAACAGTGTCTTTGCAAATTTTGTCAACTGGATTCAAAAAATACCTAGATCTGTCCAAAGATTCACGGTTAAAAATACTTTGAAATGTGAAAAGAAAAAAAGGGGCTTATTGCTTATTATTCTGAATTTTAGAAACACAGAGGAAGAACTTAAAAAATATGTTTTGAGTAAGAAAGCTGATCAGTTTCAAACTAAGTTTTTAAGGGAGGGACAAATTCATAAATTATTTTTAAGCAACCTCTTCCATGATCTGGTTATTTATCTTGAGTTAGATTAAAAGTATATATTGGAAATTATTTATTTAGTTATTCATTTTGTTGATAAAAGAATTTCCAAAATAATGTTTTTGTGCATTTTAATACTTATTATTCCATTGATATAGTAGGTTATTAATGATGGGTGGGTGTGCATGTCGTATAGTAGAAACCTGTCGTATAGTAAAAACCTGTCGTATTTTATACTGCTATTCAATACAAAACTAGAGAAATTTCAAAGATTGCTTAAAATTAAAGTGATTATTATTATATTTTCAGGCTCAGTTTGTTCTTAAATTGCCTTTAATTTTGAACAAATATCAGCCTTGGCTATTCTTAAACATATGTTACATGTACGTCAGATATGTTACATATAGTTGAAACGTCTGTGTTGTCAAGTATATAAAAGTTTATGTTGTTTAGTAGAAACATCTTTGTCGTATAATTGAAACACCTATGTTGTGTAGTAGAAACGTCTGTGTATTAGTATAAAGTTTTATGTCTTTTAAGTGATAATTGTTGATATTTCTTTTATGTTTACTAATTATATTAGAGAATTAAATTGTAGTTTCTTGTTACTAAAGCTTCCTTGTTCAAACTGAAGCCTCATTATTAGCTCATCTGAACTTAGCCAATATACAAGTATATACATTTCTTTATCAGCATCTTGTTTTAATTTTGACAAACATTCATTACTATATAAAATATTGGTGTCATCTGCAAAATGAATAACACTACCATGAACAAAACAAAATAATAAAAATAAGTGGTAAAGAAAAGATTTTACCTAGTGGTTACATTTTCTCCTCATACTGTAATAATTTACTAACAAAATTTTTAAATAAAATATCACCGACATGTATTTCATTTTTTACTTTATTTGTAATCTATAATTTTTATTGAGACATTTAAAAGAAGCATGTTTATCCAAAAAATAATACAACCAATCATAAAACGTGTTAAAATTAGTATTTCAATCTGTATTAATTTTAACAGGATTCCGGTCAGTTTGCAAAAGTTTCATTAAACATAAAAAGGGTTTTTAAAGATGGTTGGAAACTAGGAACTGCATAAGATGGTGAAAAAAAAATTAAAAATGCAAAATTACCAGATTTAGTAGAATAATCAATTGAATTTAAAAACATAGTATCTATCAAAGTCAATCTTGTAGGTTGTAAAATATGAGAATCCAAAAATAAGATTACATAGTATCAGAAAATTCTAGAATACTGGAGTTTGAAGATGACTTGATGATGCTTGATGTTTTTTATTCTCAGAATCATTCGTTAACAGAAGAATTAGGATGTCTGTATACAACTAATGATAACATTTTTAATGTTCAATAAATATAAATTCATTAAGTCCATCATTATTAAAATCAAGTTTATTTCTATGTATATAATTAAGATCATTAGAAACAAAAAACCTATCCCCACCATGAGTTTAGTTGGAGATACAACAAAATCATAACCTGCAAGACCTCTTTAAAAAAACCTGCTTTCATTGTTTCCTCTGATTCAAATGGTGTGTCAAGGGAAATAAACTCGTTAACAAAAACAATTTAAAACAAGTTTAAAATTTAAAAAAACAACTGTAAAAATGCTTTTAAAAATACACTTAACACCAATTTACACACAAAGAGTTTTTTAAAAAAATGTCGCTACAATATTCTATATTATTAACAAAAACTGCAGAACATTTTAAATGAAAAAACTTATCACAAACATAACACATTATAAAATTTGAATTATGGATTCTCTTGAGACAAGTTTTGCATTTTTTCAGACGAAATTATCAGTGATTGTCTTGAATAAGGAGTTTGTTTACTACTGAGATCTCTTATTAGTTTATGAAGACAAAAAATTAAGTACAGATTAAAATATTTACCGCAATGGAAAATCGAAACTCAGCGTAAATATCATCTTCGTGAGTCATTCGTAAAACGGGAGAGCCATCGTCTCCTCTCACCACATTGTTTCACCTCATCGTTATGTGTCCATACTTAGCTATCTTACTTTATTGACTTTTTCTTAAATTTCTATATTTCAGACATAAGTTTTTTTTGTGAAGTAAACTTGCGATTCTTTGGGAAAAACCAATTGCTCAACATTAACGTCCGATTTTTAATTTCTTAACAACATCTCCACGTTTCTTCTGTTTACAAATCGAACGATCATTTTTTTTTTGGCTCTTTGGATCTTTGTTTTATAGTTGATGATATGCTTTCAATACCTGATGAATCAATCTTTACATTATATAAACTACCTCAATCACCTTTTCTTCTAATTTGTTGTCGAAAATTTGTGGTATATCACAAATGTTGTTGCGACGAACGTATTGAGCAACATCAAAGGTTTCATTTCTCTTTTATCTCTCCATTTCTCTTGACCGTTCATTGTCATAATTTGACTTATTCGTTTGTTTTTTGTCCAATTTGTGATGTTAAAGTCTAGTTATCGTTTTCCATATTAACAAGAGTTTAGTTTTGACTTGATTTTGGGTTAATACTTTCTGTAGTCATGTTATCAAGTTTTATTTTCAAATAGTCCATATTTTATCTTATCTCTGATATAAATGCATCAAGAGTCCCTCCAGCAAATACTCTCATCTTTTTAAAAGCATCTATCAACTGGGTTTGTTCATCTTTGAAAGTTCACTATCAGTTCATAACATCCATTATAAAATTAACAAACAACTTAGCGTAAACTAACACTTTATAATAACAAATTACATTTAAATAATATGTCCGACCTTTTGCCTATAATTCAGACTTTATGTGCTTGTTCAATATTTACACAACTTCAGGGCAAATTGGTAGAGCGTAGGGTTTGAAAAGAACTATTATTTTTAACCAGATGGTACGTGTATTGAAGTGTCCAAACTACAATTAATATCTTAAATTAATAAATTTGCCTCAAATGAGGAATTCAATATGCAAATACTCCAACATTTAGATAACCTTCCATATGGACTCCATGTCTGTACAGACTGTTGAATTGAAGTCTATCGGTCTATAATTTGCTGGTAAATTTTTAGGAAATTTTTATGAAAGGCGGTTATATTGGCATCCTTCCAGTCTTGTGCTAGTTGACCTTCATTGAATGATTTAGGTGATTTGTCTTAACGTCATCACAACCAGGTGATTGAGATGGATCCAACAGCTTTTTTCAACTTTTTCAAGAGTAAATAAAATAATTTCAAGTTGCAGTGAACATTTATTGCTGAAATTGGGTAGAATGTCATTTTCTTTAGTAAAAACTCTATTAAAAAAGGTATTAGGTAATAAATAAAGGTAAAGGTAAAAGCGAAGGTATTTCGTTTTATCGATATCAGATGAAACAGTTTTAGTTCTTTTCTTTAGATCAGCTATTGTAGCTTTAGTATTCAGTTTGTTATTTGCATAGCATAAAAAGCTTTTGGGTTTGATTTGATATCTTCGGCTATTTTTTTCTCAAAATTATCAATAGCTTTTCGACATGAATGCTTAGATTGATTTCTGAACTTTGTATACTCATTCTTTATCACCGCGTGGTTTCATGTAATTATGATATGTTATTTTCAGAAAGTATTTGTTTCATCCCATTTTTTTTTGTCTTAATTTCTCTTTTAATAACAAACTTGGTTACAATGTAAGTGTAAATACCAATAAATTTCTTCCAACTGGATAAGGTATCACAGTCTGTTTGAAGGTTTATCCAATAGATAGTTGGATAAAAAGCTTTTGACGTAAATTTTGTTATAATGAAACAATTAACTTTAAGTAATGAATGATGACTTTTACCAATAGGTGCAGTTTTTCTGAAATTAAGTTGCATTATAAGTAAAGATGAGATCAATCAAAGACAGTTTCTGTAATATTATTAAAAGAGCGTGTCACCGATGATATCAAGTTAGAAATCCAAGTTTCTTCTTGTAAAAGAGTTTTACATAAAAGTACCATTTTGTAAGATAATCAAGACAACACAACAAGATAAATACAATGAATTGATGGGAAAAGAACATATGTGACAAAACATACAGTGATGTGACATCACTAAACAATAACAGTACATACAGTGAACTGAGACAATATGGTAAACAAGACAAAGTAAACGATGAGAACAATTAGTAACTGAGACAACATATAGCATGAATAACTGAGACATGTAAACATACAAATATTTCTGCTTTAGTCTTTTATAAGTGAAATCGTTAATTAGTTGGGTCAAGAAAGAATTTTGAGTCGATCCAAAGGAGCTCGGTTAAATAGTGGAAATAAGTTTTTCCACTCAATATTTGCAAAATTAAAATTACCAAAAATCCCGAGTTGGATTGCAGTTTTAAAAACTTTCGCGATTCAACACTTCTCAGAAATAGCGGCACGAAATCAATTTCTTATATGCTATGTTTGGTTAGATAATTCCTTGGTTAGATGCAAGTTTGTAAGTGGCACGGGATTATATGAATGACAAAAACTTTAACAAAAACTGAAAAAAAACTATGTATAGGGTGGTGGATCGTTGAAAATAAAAAGTTTAAAATGAATACAGTCAACACCCGTCATACATAAGTACCACCAAGGAATTTATGTACAACGTATCAGGGGAATATCGCTTAAATTTGTAAATAAATATATTAATCAAAATAAATACACATTGTAATAAACCAGATGCAATGAGCTATTGCATTGTGGTAGTTGTATTCATAAACAAAATCTTAATCCGTTTGTAAAATAGAATTCTGTTTGAGAAACAACTAACTTTAATTTGTAGAAACCGCAAAATGGTTTTCTACCATCAATAATTGACCTCGTTTTCAGTTAAGCTTTTTCAATAGCGGAGAGAAAAAGAAAATATTGTGTGGCGAAGGAACGAAAACATAAAATGAGCTAGCAGTCAGCTCTTA
Organism: Aglantha digitale; assembly: GCA_031471615.1. Taxonomy (NCBI): domain Eukaryota; kingdom Metazoa; phylum Cnidaria; class Hydrozoa; order Trachymedusae; family Rhopalonematidae; genus Aglantha; species Aglantha digitale. The sequence continues at coordinate 24,879 of JAUELD010118056.1, read as the reverse complement.
TAATTGATTTTATAAACTCCTAAGTTATTAACTTTTTCGAGAGAATGCAGGCTTTCTAATGGTTCCGATGTTTAGAAGCAATATTTATATGCCTTTGAAAAGAATCAGTAGTTATTAAGATAAAAAAATAAATAAATGGCTGAGCCAGATCTTCGACGAGCTTCTGATCCAAGAATTGTACGCAAGCTTCACTTTGCTATAAAGAAAACTTGTGAACAGAAACAATGTCCAACATTTGAACGTGTTTTTCGGGCTTTATCTATAGATAAAATCCAGGTAACTCGTTCTAGGGTTGAAATGCAGTTGAATAATGCTATCCGTGACGGAGTTATAAACGAATCAAACTCACAAGCGCATCGTGGAAAAAGTGTTGGAGAAGTAAAGAATTCCTTTAGAGTCCCAACTCTAGAAAACTTTTACGAGGTACTTTAAGCTACTAAAACATAATGTATGGTGACACGATTGATATACCTTCCAATCTAAAAAGACTTGCCAAATGCAAATGAATTTTTGAGAAGTGAAGACTTTCTTAACTTTTAAGACATGATTCTTTAAAAGAGAGTCCTCCTCTTTCTTCACATATAAAATTTCCTCGAACTTCTGTATCTATATTTTTACTAAAGGATGACCACTTGATGCGATGGATGATAACATTGTCATTAAAAAATAGCAAAATCACACTACCATTTGTTCAAGTCAGGAAAAATTACCCCTATCTCATACAAGCAGAATCAAAAATATGACAAACATTTTTTGTTATATTTTTTATTTTCAAAACCTTCTTTATAAAAATTATACAGTTCTTTAAAGAATATATTGGTATTTTGAAAAGAAAAAAAATAATAAGCTTCCTAGGTAACTAAAAAAAAGTTATTTATTGTTTTAGTTAATTTGCTTGAAGTTGAATACAAAAATATTCATATATTTTAAAAAATAGTGTTTTTTTTAAAAGACTCAAATTTGCCAGATGTTAAAATTGATAGCATGAGCAAAAGTAGCATAGAAAAAATTTAATAAAATATGTATTATGTAACTGTAAAATGTTTTTGCGTTTAAATGGTTTCTTATCTATACTATATAAAACAATTCGAGCAACACCTCCCCAAACAAATATTTTACCTCCATTCTAAGTCTTTAAATATAAAGGGATAAGTACACTTATTGTACACTTATTGAATCATTTTGAACGTTTAAATAATTGTGAGTCATATTTCTTGAGCTCAAATTTGGCAGCCTTATTTAAGGATTGATCGACATAGTACAATGGTGTATATAATGAGTCATATTTCTTGAGCTCAAATTTGGCAGCCTTATTTAAGGATCGATGGACATAGTACAATGGTGTATATAATGAACAAAATATATATATGTCAAACTACCTGAAAAGCTTTAATTATTTAATGGTTTTGTTTTTTTATTTAAGAGTTATGAGGATGACGGACATGACTGGTATTGCTGGGTGTGTCACAGAGAAGGAGAAGTTTACCTTTGCTCACGGTGCCCACGAGTTATACATAAAAAGTGTGCTGAACTTACGTCAGAAGAGTTGAGCGAAGATTTTGTTTGCTATTGTTGTAAGGTAAAAATTAACTTTTACAGTTAATTACAAATGGCATTAAGATAAGTTGTGTTAACATATCAAATGGACACAGAGTACCTTGGTTCCCTACTGAGTAAGTCAGGACTGTCCTTTATATTTAATCAAATCACATCAAGTTTGTATAAAATCAGTCTGCTTTTTTTGTTTTTTTTTGATTTTCTGGATATTTTACTTGACAGTGTTTTACTTTTGGAATTATCTTAGTTAATTATTGTGAAAGAATTGCTGTATTAGGCTCGGAATATGAAAAGTACTTTTATCAAATTGATTATTGTGTAAATTATGAAATATTTTTAGGATTTGGAATCAACCAAAAATTATGGTAAAAAAGAATTGCAAGAGTTATCAACTATGCTTGGTTTTACTGTTGAACGAATGAAAAGCAAGGTATTAATTAGTAGGTTTTTAATCCATCACAGGCACATGTATCAAAACTTCAGCAACCATGACTGATCACTAATTTTCCCATAAAATCCACATCTTTTTACACAATCATTCAATTCAATATGGAGCCTATTTGCGAAACTATGAAAAATACCTTGAAAAGCATTTGGTCACATTACAGAGGACACACTTGTACAATTCAATACTTAAGTTAACCAATGTTGTCTACTTCAATACTTCAAGTCGCATAGACTTGTCCTATTCAATACTTTAAGTGATAAAACTTAAAATAATAGTGAAATTTTGTGCGTCAAATGAAAAGTTAGTTATTTTGTTTTATCTCTTTAGTGTGAAGAACTTTGGGAAAGTCCTACTGAAGAAAAAGAGCCTACTTATAAACTGTTTGTATACAGAGATAGCAACTTAAATAATTTAGAAAAGGTAGAGAATTTGATATATATATGTAACAGGAATATATCAAACATTTCTATTGAAATTTAGATTTGTCTGTTTGTCTGCCATATTTATGGCATCTTCGCCAAAATAATAATAAATGCCATCCCTTTAAGGATGCAGAATGGGAAAAATTATAATATAATGAGTTTTTTAGATTTTTATATTAAAAAGAGGAAAAATAATGCTTTCCAAAAATTTTATAATTTTATTAACAGTTTTGAAAAATAATTAGATTAAAACATCCAATTAGAATAATTTAAAGTTTTTCTTTCATTTCCTTGGAATTTGAGAGATTTCTTATTTGAATGAAAAACTTTTTATCGTATTATAATGCTGAAGGTTTTTAAATCAAATACTCTTCCAATGTTTGCATAAGAAATTCCATAAACAATAGTCTTTTGAATTACTAAAAAAACTATAAACTTTTTTAAAATCGCAATCTCTCATAACAACATTTTGCTACAATTCACTGACTTATAGGCTCCCGTGCTAAAAAACTCTTGACCGCAGAGACTTGAAATAAAAATGATTAGAGAGATGAAAGATTTTTCTGTAACATCCAACTAGGGTTTTTCGAACAAATTCTGCGATGGAGAGATATTTGTGAAAACGCGTAGAAACCCTTCTAATGAAAAACCTTGAATATTATGAAAATAAAGACAATACAGCAAAAAAACAAAGCAAGATGTTACAGAAATTTCTTTTATGAACATGATTATACAGAAATAAATTTTCAACGAAAAATAAACTCACGAAATGGAGCCTTTAAGTACATACGATAAAAAAACAGAATATTTTTTTTGCATCATTATAAAATAAAAACTATTTATCCTACGAAAATTGAAAAAGCAAATATAGAATCTATTATCTTTTATCTATAAAGTGATATTTTAAATATTTTTGAAAAAAAATTATATTACACAAAAAAATGAGTTTATAAAAAACATCCATTTTTCTATACCTGTGTCCTTAATAAATGCTGTAAATGCCATACCATTTTAATTTATATTATTAAACAGTTAATGAAAAGAAAAAAAATTATATTTTGCTTATTTTTCAAATATAAATTCATTGAAAAAAAAGTGAGCGTTTTACATTTGTCCGTTTTACGTAGGTAGAGAAAATTACGTAGGTAGAGGCATTATAAGATGCGTATTTCTTTTTGTTTTAGAGAGTTCGTCAAAGAGAATTTGACAGTTTAGCTAAATTTCATTATGAAATTGAATGGTTATTTCACAATGCTGTTATATTTTATGGAGGTAAGTTTCTACAGGATATTTGCCATATTAATCATTATGACATATGTAGATAGAGAATAGAAAATAGTAATACCTGTATGTATTGGTTTTGTAAAGTAAATTGAGGAAACTATTTTCAAATCTTGAAATTCTTCGCAAATACATTAATGTGTCATCTATCATATTTTAGGGGATAACAAGCTGACAACTTTAGCTCGAATGGTTGTACTGGATGGTCAAAGTGAGGTAACTAAAACTTTTTATTTATATTTGTGATCAGGAACATAGATTTAATATTACAGTCATAAGATAATTTTTGAAGAACTGTTTTGCTTACATGTTCTCACTTTTTAATTTTTTCTAGTTAAGCCAAATTGATATATGTTCAGAATGTTATATAAACTCGAATAAACGTCCAAAGAATTGGTTTTCAAAGCCCTGTGTAAGTACATAATGGTTTTTATATAAAATTCCATGATGATAATCTTTCAGAGCCAGGTTTACCAAGTATTTCATTAAAAGTTTTCGAAATTCAAGGGGTTTCTAATAACAGCTTGTCATTTCTTACTCTACATAATTCTGTTTTGTTTCCACAAAAAATATCATATGGATTCTTTGTTTGACAATAAAGTAGAGTTTGTTTATAAGATACTTGCATAAAATAGTCACCATCAATAATTTTGTTTAATAGAAACCACCTCATCAGATAGTTTATGCGAAACTCGGCAGTGATCCTCCTTGGCCTGCTAAGGTGAATGTTATTTATTTTTCTTGTTTTACTCATACAGTATGACGCATTGAATGCCAGATAAAAAACAAAATTAAAGCGTATTAATTACTACTAAACCTACATATAAAAAATGTCATTTATGTCAAGTTTGAATTTACATTGAGTAGAGCGAGAAAACATTTTATTATTGATTTTAACACACCTTGATGATTGACTTTTACTTGGCAATGACATGTGAGTTATGAGTTTACTTACAATCATTGTACGTGCTGGTATTGAATTAATCATTAAAAACATTGGGATGCTTGATGTTCTTGTTGTAGGTACTACGAGAACACGAAAATAACAGCTCTGTAGATGTACGTTTTTTTGGCCAACCTTACCAAAGGTAAATTGTGTTACAATTATATCTATTTTTGTCAGGTTTTAAAATGATCAGTTGTTTTTCTTGAGTTTTTAATGGAACAAAGGAATTTTTTTGTAATACTTTATGTTCTTTTTCTTTCAAGAGCATGGATACCAGTTCGAAATATATGGGATTTAGATAACAAACCTCCGTTAAAGAAACGAACAAAAGCATATAACCAAGCTGAAGACGAGTTGAAAATATACATGCGTTATTTAAGTGCTGATAAGAATCCATCAGAGGTATAATCATCGTATATGGTCCGGGAGATGGAGGAATAGGTCATCCCCCGCCTGATAATTGTAACTCTTGAAAATAACTTTAACGTTTACCCATAAATAGGTTAAGTAGAGTTTAGGAAAAGCCATTTTTATATAGCTATGTATTGTTGTTTTGCGGCTATATATGTTCAGGTGTAAAAAAAAAAAATAATCATTTCAAACTGAATATATATTTAATATTTGTTATATAGTACATTAAAACTTACTCTAAATATTGAGTATTGAATATTACTCTAGTATTATAGTGGCTAAATAGTTTGCTATACGTTCTCCATTAATTATATAGTTTTTTAAGTGACCCATGCAACATGAGATATTAAACTTTTGGTGTTTAGACTGAGAGTCAACTTAGCGAAGATACAAGTACTGAGGTTGACGAGCTGGAAGACGAAGAAGAATTTCGCGAAGAAGACATATGTGAAGATGAAGATGATGTTTATGACCCTCCAACTTGTAAAAAACAAAAAACAAATAACAACAGATATAGTGAGGATAACAATGACCGAAACAAGAAAGGAGGCGGTCGAGGTAGACCACGGAAAATTGAGATTAGCGATAACGAGACGTCAAAGTCGCGTGAATTAAAAGCTGAAAAGCGATTCCGTGAGTTACAGGAATCTAAATTAAATGAACTTAGTCAAGCGCCTCTCCATAAGCGAAAAAACACCAGCAGTTCCGAATCAAGCACTGATTCAACGAAAGTTGATATAAATAAAAACATTGGTAAAACGATGAGCCCTGGTACGCAGTTTGCGCAGCAAATAAAAATGACGGACGACTATAAGATGATTGAGAAACTACAAGAGCGCGTGTTAAAACTTGAAAAAACGTTGCAGAAAGCTCATAGCGATTGCGAAGTGGCACAAGCTGAACTGGAGTCTACGAGGATAGATCTAGTGGGTGAAAAACAAAAAAATAAGAGATTTCAAGAGCAAAGTGAAAGTGCAAGCAAAGATCATGAAATGACGTTTGAAAAATATAAAAGTGAGTTACTGTTAAAACGTCAAGATGAGATTGAACAAGCCGTCGAAGAAGAAAGAAAGCGAAACGAATTAGAATTTGACGTGCGACTAAAAGAAGCTATAAGTGAAGAAAAAAATAGCCATGATGGAAAGTTACAAGAGTCTTTAGATAAAGGTTTAAATATAAATATTTAACGTTTTTGTGACACTCTAAATTCTGCTCTGTCAGACCAAAAATTATTGTTTCTGTAGAAATAGTGTTAAAAGGTCAAATTTTTCAGATCAAAAACATTTATCACTCATTTATTGTTATTTTGTTACGCAACTTGCAGAAGAAGATCTGCAGTGCAAGAAAATAGAGTTTGAGTTGTTTTTTAACTTGTTTGTACTCTATGTACCGTATGTACTCTATTTCATCCTCTGTTTGTTGCACTTAGTACATACTTAATTTGTACTAAGTAATGCAAAGCAACTTATTTATATTTAGAACGTCTTCAGAGAGATAATCAAGTCAAAGCTTTGGTTCAGCGAGACAAAGATGAGATGCAGCGCAATTTCGAACGTTTCAAAAGTGAAATGGAGCTGAAGCACAGTCGCAATATGGATGAAAACACACGAAAAGTAAAAATCGAGTCAGAAGAGATGATCAAGCATACCATGCAGAGAATACACGTTGATACTGAAAGGTTGGTCGCGGCGGCAAAAAAGAAGTCATGGTGTTCTAATTGTGTGAAAGAAGTAAGTCAGGGTGTCTTGATAATTTGTTGGCATATTTGTTGGGTTTGTTCCCCCTTTTCATACTAAAATGTCAATCGCTGATGTTCTTATAATAGATTTTTCTAATTTTTGATAAGTTTTTTTTTTTTTGAGTCATGGCATAGTATTGGATAGAATTATTGGGCTGCTGTAGGGATTAGAGATTTTGAAAAAAACTGCAGCTAACTCCTACCATTTTTCTACAGGTTTTTAATGTGTATTCATATTGATTTAAATCTTCATTTCTGAAGCCTTTTTTAATGGGATTTATCAAATAGTGATATTTATACCATTCGACATTTAGGCGTTTTACCATTGTTGTTGGAATACGAATTACTGTTCTACGGAATGTCAACGCGTCCATTGGGTGACACACCGCTACCATTGCACGCGTGAGATGATGTCCACGACCTGTCGCTCTTGTCAACAAAGACAAAACTTCCCTCCTGCTAATTTTGGTCAAGTACCACCTAAATAATTTTATACTGTGTCACCTAAAAATCAGAATTTTTTTTAGATTACGTCAGAATGCGCCTAATTTGCTGTTTAAGGTGAAAATTTTGATGTTTGAGACAAATAATAAAACAAAATACAGTTTGCACAAGAGAAGTAATTTTTGTACTACATGCAGTCAAATCAGTTGTTATTGGCAGGATCTTTGTGTCAATCATGGTTGCACTTACAAGACAATGAGAAAGAAGTGTACTTGATGAAGTTAGTTACGCCAACTTTGATATTAATGTTAATATGTACCCATCATGACCTACTATGTCAACTATGAACGAAATTTCGTGTCCAACTAAATTCTACTCTAAAAATGAGGTCTAGACTACTAGCGAATTCTATCCGATGGGTAAACTTGATATAACGGCTACAAAGTAGTTATAAGTTCTCATTTATGCTTAATTTCGACCAATCGAATCCACACAATGAAGAAGCTTTATTCATTCTACATAGACAGGTTTTTTAAAAACCATTTCGTCACTAATATTAAAAAGTAAAACATGACGTCATGCTGACGTAATAGCATTAAATTATAACATATATAGAAATAGTAATAGTTATTATTGTTTTTTTTAGAGATATTAATTTGAGTGTGTTTTTAAACAATTTGGTTTCCATGGTTGTTCAGATGTATGAACCGGTGGAACCAGCAATACTGTTTAAAAACCTATCCGCTAATTGAAACTGTTCTGTAAAATACTTAAATTTTAAGCAAGTATGAAAAATGAATATCCATTAATAAGTTGTAGATGTAACACATATCTTGTTTAACAATGATAACTCATATCTACAGAATCATCATCAAAAAAATATGCTTAAATATTTAGTTACTTTTCGAGGTAATAGCATTACAAAAATTGACTTATTTTATAATATTGAAGTCTACTACTCGTCGTGTATGCGTGTGTAATATAATAGTGTATGTACTACTAACGTTTGAAATAATATGTCATATAACGTTTGACTAAATGGCTTCCAGTAAGCGGATTGGTGCATGATAAGTTTCGTTTATCCTCACTTGCAACCTCGACGGTGAATGTTGAAGGTTTCTGAACCCGGCCATTGATTCATTCTTGGTTCATCCTGTCACGTCTATCCTTGCATGGTAGATTTTGTTTCATGGTAATAAAGATACTGTGAACCAAAAATGAATCAATGGACCAATAAGACTTTAAGAGAATACAAATTAGTTCCACAATTTGTATAGTCGGGGCTAAAGTGTTTAATACATATTTCAAATTACACTTTATTGTCTCGCGAATTACACGCGATTCTTTCTTTATGTTAAAAACTTTACTATTTTATATTTTAGCCTACTAAGATATATTCTATTATATTCTTTTTTATTTTAGCTGTAATAATCATATTTTTTTTATTTTTGTGCGAATTTATTTGAAGTGACGTAATTATGTTTATAGTATTTATATATATATATAACGCCGCTTTTCATTTTGAAATGAGTTTTTTTATTAGCTGAATCTGCAATCGCTGCTAGTTCTAAAGACCATTTTTATTACGTGTTTTGTATATGGTTGAACTAATTGAAAGCAAGTTAGCTTTTCACTAATTTTGTGTCTGCGGTGCAAATGGCAAAAAATAAGATATTGGTGTTTTTACGTAACTTGGCTTATAAACATTTTCTACAAAAAGATAATTTTCTAATAATGAGAACCTTATACTACTAACTAAACCAAAGGTTCTAATATAGAAGGAACTACACCAAAGGAAAGAACTCTAACATAGAAAGCCTGTTGTGTCCGCTACCTATGTCTAGAACTAAGCCAGGAATCTGCTAATACAAAAGGAGCACTTGTACCTATATTCTGTATTATTCGTCCTTGAAACTTCGTCCATAACCGAATGTATAAACACTGTTGTTATTTACGCATCTAGTTTGTCAAGTCATGACCTAATCGTTCATTCCGTACACAGGGTACATACAGTAAACACTGATTATATAATTACGAAAACCTCTTGGGCCGTGCCAAGAGTACTTGTTTTTATTTTGTTTTCAAGAAAGATTATTTTTCGGCGTTTTTAAATCTCTGCCACTGGACTATTGTTTAAGATTTTCTGAAAATTGTTATTTTACTTGAGGAACTGGAACATCTAGTATTTGCATATACTATGAAACTTTCCAAAAAATAAAATTCTCCAAAAAGAATTTTTAAGGCGTTTTTAATACTTTAACATTTATAGACATTTAGCGATTTAAATTTTATCTTATTGAATGGATTCTATTTGTTGGCACTCGTGCTTTATTTGTATGCTTATGGTGTAAATAAATAACATATGTTCGTGTATTTTTACATGGTATATTTTTAACGAGTATGTACGTTAGAAACTTCGTTTCGATGTTTTCATTTCCCCTTATGTTTTTCTCTGTATCCAAAGTTTGTCATAATATTTAAACGGGAGGAAATCGAGTTACCTGATGGATGGACTGGATTGCATTATAATCAATGTAGGTTTTGGTGTATAACTTTAAGTTGGTGTTTTGAATAAATATAAGAACAGGAGTTTTTAGTACTTCAATAAACTAAACCATTGACAAGAACCAATTCTTCTAATACACGGATTTGCACGGATGTGCAAAAGTAATGAAGATTCACTGCCTTACTTGCTAAAAAAAATAACAAATTGATATATAAAATACAAAAACTAAGTTAAATAAAAAATCAACAAACATTTTAAGTTTTTTACTTAAAACGAATATACTTTTTGGCTAGAATGATTTAAGAAAGAAGGTTTTTCTATACCATCAACGGGTTCGAACGTGATCCCTTTTTAAAAAAGAAATCACATTGTCAACAAAGATTAGAAACGTTCGAAATTGCGCTGCATCTCATCTTTGTCTCGCTGAACCAAAGCTTTGACTTGATTATCTTGTCAACAAAGACAAAACTTCCCTCCTGCTAATTTTGGTCAAGTACCACCTAAATAATTTTATACTGTGTCACCTAAAAATCAGAATTTTTTTTAGATTACGTCAGAATGCGCCTAATTTGCTGTTTAAGGTGAAAATTTTGATGTTTGAGACAAATAATAAAACAAAATACAGTTTGCACAAGAGAAGTAATTTTTGTACTACATGCAGTCAAATCAGTTGTTATTGGCAGGATCTTTGTGTCAATCATGGTTGCACTTACAAGACAATGAGAAAGAAGTGTACTTGATGAAGTTAGTTACGCCAACTTTGATATTAATGTTAATATGTACCCATCATGACCTACTATGTCAACTATGAACGAAATTTCGTGTCCAACTAAATTCTACTCTAAAAATGAGGTCTAGACTACTAGCGAATTCTATCCGATGGGTAAACTTGATATAACGGCTACAAAGTAGTTATAAGTTCTCATTTATGCTTAATTTCGACCAATCGAATCCACACAATGAAGAAGCTTTATTCATTCTACATAGACAGGTTTTTTAAAAACCATTTCGTCACTAATATTAAAAAGTAAAACATGACGTCATGCTGACGTAATAGCATTAAATTATAACATATATAGAAATAGTAATAGTTATTATTGTTTTTTTTAGAGATATTAATTTGAGTGTGTTTTTAAACAATTTGGTTTCCATGGTTGTTCAGATGTATGAACCGGTGGAACCAGCAATACTGTTTAAAAACCTATCCGCTAATTGAAACTGTTCTGTAAAATACTTAAATTTTAAGCAAGTATGAAAAATGAATATCCATTAATAAGTTGTAGATGTAACACATATCTTGTTTAACAATGATAACTCATATCTACAGAATCATCATCAAAAAAATATGCTTAAATATTTAGTTACTTTTCGAGGTAATAGCATTACAAAAATTGACTTATTTTATAATATTGAAGTCTACTACTCGTCGTGTATGCGTGTGTAATATAATAGTGTATGTACTACTAACGTTTGAAATAATATGTCATATAACGTTTGACTAAATGGCTTCCAGTAAGCGGATTGGTGCATGATAAGTTTCGTTTATCCTCACTTGCAACCTCGACGGTGAATGTTGAAGGTTTCTGAACCCGGCCATTGATTCATTCTTGGTTCATCCTGTCACGTCTATCCTTGCATGGTAGATTTTGTTTCATGGTAATAAAGATACTGTGAACCAAAAATGAATCAATGGACCAATAAGACTTTAAGAGAATACAAATTAGTTCCACAATTTGTATAGTCGGGGCTAAAGTGTTTAATACATATTTCAAATTACACTTTATTGTCTCGCGAATTACACGCGATTCTTTCTTTATGTTAAAAACTTTACTATTTTATATTTTAGCCTACTAAGATATATTCTATTATATTCTTTTTTATTTTAGCTGTAATAATCATATTTTTTTTATTTTTGTGCGAATTTATTTGAAGTGACGTAATTATGTTTATAGTATTTATATATATATATAACGCCGCTTTTCATTTTGAAATGAGTTTTTTTATTAGCTGAATCTGCAATCGCTGCTAGTTCTAAAGACCATTTTTATTACGTGTTTTGTATATGGTTGAACTAATTGAAAGCAAGTTAGCTTTTCACTAATTTTGTGTCTGCGGTGCAAATGGCAAAAAATAAGATATTGGTGTTTTTACGTAACTTGGCTTATAAACATTTTCTACAAAAAGATAATTTTCTAATAATGAGAACCTTATACTACTAACTAAACCAAAGGTTCTAATATAGAAGGAACTACACCAAAGGAAAGAACTCTAACATAGAAAGCCTGTTGTGTCCGCTACCTATGTCTAGAACTAAGCCAGGAATCTGCTAATACAAAAGGAGCACTTGTACCTATATTCTGTATTATTCGTCCTTGAAACTTCGTCCATAACCGAATGTATAAACACTGTTGTTATTTACGCATCTAGTTTGTCAAGTCATGACCTAATCGTTCATTCCGTACACAGGGTACATACAGTAAACACTGATTATATAATTACGAAAACCTCTTGGGCCGTGCCAAGAGTACTTGTTTTTATTTTGTTTTCAAGAAAGATTATTTTTCGGCGTTTTTAAATCTCTGCCACTGGACTATTGTTTAAGATTTTCTGAAAATTGTTATTTTACTTGAGGAACTGGAACATCTAGTATTTGCATATACTATGAAACTTTCCAAAAAATAAAATTCTCCAAAAAGAATTTTTAAGGCGTTTTTAATACTTTAACATTTATAGACATTTAGCGATTTAAATTTTATCTTATTGAATGGATTCTATTTGTTGGCACTCGTGCTTTATTTGTATGCTTATGGTGTAAATAAATAACATATGTTCGTGTATTTTTACATGGTATATTTTTAACGAGTATGTACGTTAGAAACTTCGTTTCGATGTTTTCATTTCCCCTTATGTTTTTCTCTGTATCCAAAGTTTGTCATAATATTTAAACGGGAGGAAATCGAGTTACCTGATGGATGGACTGGATTGCATTATAATCAATGTAGGTTTTGGTGTATAACTTTAAGTTGGTGTTTTGAATAAATATAAGAACAGGAGTTTTTAGTACTTCAATAAACTAAACCATTGACAAGAACCAATTCTTCTAATACACGGATTTGCACGGATGTGCAAAAGTAATGAAGATTCACTGCCTTACTTGCTAAAAAAAATAACAAATTGATATATAAAATACAAAAACTAAGTTAAATAAAAAATCAACAAACATTTTAAGTTTTTTACTTAAAACGAATATACTTTTTGGCTAGAATGATTTAAGAAAGAAGGTTTTTCTATACCATCAACGGGTTCGAACGTGATCCCTTTTTAAAAAAGAAATCACATTGTCAACAAAGATTAGTATCAATTATTTCATCCTAACAGTGAGGTATTCAAAATAAACATATGCAATCAAACTTTTCCGATTTTTTGAAATGTGCTCCATGTTTGCCATAGTAAAATGATTTTGCATACATAAAAATCAAAGAACTTAATTTTATCAGTTATCAATAAAGTAATTTCATTTCTCTCCTCCATTACTATGGAGTAGATAATGAACTGAGTTTGCTTGAAAAGAATTAATTTTGAAATTTTATATCATGTGTAAGACAATTTTTGGTAGTTACAACAAACAAATATAACACTTTTCAACAAACTAAAATTTTTATTTATTAAAAAGAATGGATCCAAGTACTGACGCCTCCCATAATATCGCAACAAGAAATATAGAAAGAAGCAACCTTTACTCATTGTTTTCTTGAACGTAGGTGACTTAAAAGGTTAAGAAAATCATAGGCTTTTGAAAGTTCAATCAAAATTGTACCCACAAAATCAGAATTGCTAAGTTCTTTTTTTCATGCTTCAAGCAATTCATACAATGCATGTTTGATTGAGAATTATAAAGAAAAGTTTTACTTTTATTTATTTAGCTGATTATAAACAACCTTTTCAAATACTTTAGATAATAGAGAGAGAATACAGATAGGTCTGTAGTTATTTTATCAGTTAAATCACCCTTTTTAAAAAGAGGAGTGTCATAATCCAATTTTAAGGAATCTGGAAAGTTGTTAGTTCGTTAAAAGCAAAATAGCTGTTTTTAGTAATTTTAATGGTATTTTGCCGCCAGATGATTTACAAGCTGGTCATAGACCTGGACATTCTACCTTACCAAGTATCATCACTATATACTCTAGTTATCGATCACTAAATGAATTATAAACTTGATAAGCCAAGCATGAACCATTTCTGGGCGATTAGCATGACAGCATATATATTTACAAAAAATGTTGTTTTTATTTGTTTATTTAAATGTATAAATCTTTTAAGTCGACAGTAGTTTCCAAGACACAAGCATCCTACATACATACATATCATTAGATGTTTCCAGATATCTAAAACATTATTGAGATCTTTGTAATTATGCATTTATGATGTCTTAATTTCTTCGTTCGGTTGTACCCAAATAACTCCTAATAACAGTAACTTCTAAAGTAGCTTACAATATAAGTAAAAGTTTCATATCATTTATATAAGTCTGTTTTTGATAGTAATAAAAGATTTACTCCATGAATATATCGTATTATCACACTTCAACAAACCAACATATGCCATTTAGAAAAAATTTAAATAAAATTAGTCCAATTATTGACCCTGGGGGTTTATTCTTTTATGATTGATATCGCTCCACGAACTGTAGAGAGCCTTTAACATTTGTTTTAATGAACTAAGGTAACTTGATATTATAAAAGCATAAATAAAGCATTTCTATCTAGGTCATAAGGTTCAATTTTAGGCTCGAATGATTCATCAAAGATGTACTCACAAAATCTACCTTAATTTTTTGATTAGGTTGTGACTACGATTTAAAGTTTCCTATAAGAATGCCATTTTGATAATTTTAACATGGTATATTAAAATATGATTCTTTTCATATTTTTAATGTAAAGGGAGCTTTAAGTAATTAGAATTATTTCCAGCAAATAACTTGTTTTGAATAGATGAAGTTAGCGACCACATGTAAATTTAAGGGGCCATTTTAAGGGGTAAATTTGAAATAAAGCGACCACCGAAATTTGAGTACTCAATAATGAATGCTTTGGAGTAATAAAATATTGTTACCTGAAAATTCCAAATTGCATTTGCAAACTGATTGATTGAAAAATATCAAACTTAAAGACACAAAGTTTTTTCAATCTAGAAGACCTATTTTTAACAAAGGTCTTTTGTCACTAAAAGCTTAGAACCAAAACTCACTGGTCTCAGAATGCAACGTTTTGAGATCAATCACGATGTTTAGTATTTTTGTTTTAAAATAGAGATCACAAAGTTATTCAAAAAAGGATCAAAAATTGTTTGAAATAGGATTTTAAACTGCCAGTTACAATGTCAGAGAAAGTATTGCCTTAGCCATATTATAGAAAACTCGGATATTTTTGTTTGACGTCAAATTTTTTTCTTTCTGTTTTTACTTATACAAAATGCAGCGGCTCGTGCCAAGTATACAAAGGTTATTTCAATCAAACGAATATCGTGTTTTTAACCCATACGAAGCCACCGATACTGTTTCAAGCAATCTGGTCTTTTATTCGAAGAGATCTAACAACTTACACGCCGGGAACAACATAACATTTACGAAACCAAAACTGTTCGTAGTACGCGCTGCAGCAGTAAAAGCAAATATATCATTCTTAAAGTTATCAGAAGAGCAAGATATATTTAATGGAAACAAACGAGAAAAATCTGTGCTAGATATATTACCTAAAGAACTGTTAATTCATATATTGAGTTACGTAGATATATGTGACGTTATCAGTTTCGCTCAAACATGTCGAACCGGGAGAGTCTACGCTTACGATAATATACTTTGGAAAGCTCTGGTGTTCAAAACATGGCAGAATCCGTTTTTCATGCACGTTACTATTTCTTCGACTGATCGCATGTTACAGACTTGGTTTAACAGACATACAAATAACACTTATTCCGCAGACCAGATCGCATTACTATTTCAACAAAACTGCTGGCGTATTCTGTATATTACTTACATATCATTAGACCTAATACCAAGCTTGATATATCCACTGTCACCGATGTTTAATCGTCGAACAACACAATGTTTTGCATCTACGCGTTCGGTAAATTACACATCAAGTATGGGAGGTTTTAAACTAAAAGGCGTCCAACAAGTGTCACGTGTTGAATTTTCTGTTTGCAATTTCGTTATGCGACCATGGTATAGAAGAGAATATGCAAATTTTATACCGTTAGCTATATTTAGCCTACGTGATTATGGACTAAGAATGGCGCGTAGTCTGCGTGGTCAACACACGCGTGGATTCTTTCGAAGACGCGGGTATTATCTTAAAACCGATCAAAACCGTAAATTACATCTCACTTACCGTTATTTTCCGACCATGAGGTTCCGCTTGTTCAAGCAGGAACAACAAATATATCTGCTATGCCAAGATTTATACCTTAACGGCGGAGAGACATCGGAGTGCTATACAATGTATGAAATAATGAAAGAAAGTGACCCTCCATCTGATGTGATAACAAACGTAGAAGTTTTAAATACTCTACCAGATGACGATGAAAATATATCGAGGAATGAAGAACGAGTCATAGAAAGCGATTTACAAATAATGAATGTTGAAAGTGACGAAACAGAATAATTTCGATTTAAACAATAAGAAAAAAATTTAATGTCATAATATTTGCTCGCATCTTAATTTAAAATATTTTCTTGCTACAATGTTTGTTTATGTTTACTAAAAACGAAAATTCAATCGAACTCAAGGTCGTAACGTGACATGCGTTTAGGCGTTTACTGAACCACGTGAACCACGTGAGCAAACAGGCTCGTATTAAATAAGATTGGTTTTATTGGTTTTACGGGTGAAAATCCTTCTAACTGTATTATTACAGATTTACTTCTTAGATAAAAAGCGGGTGCTATTTACTCAATTTTTAAGCACCCAAATTTAATATATTTATTCAATTTTTCATGAAGATCTATAAGTATTCCTTGCCCGAATCCTTACCCTCACAGCATACATGTTTTATCCATTTAAAACATTATTTTTATAAAGCGTTCAAGTAAATTCAGTAGTAAAGTATAGTGCACCATCATTGCGTTACTTCGTATTTCATGAGAAGTCAAATGAATGAAAAAAAAATTAACGGGCCAGTATTGGTGGCATTCCACGAAAACGTTTGTTTATTTAGTTTGTGCAGCACGTAATGATACAATTGCATTGCCAATAGCAACGAGAATCGAATAATTATTTAATTACGTGGTCGGTTCTATAAGTTGCTTTTTGACAAGAGAATTCAATTAATTATGCCAATTATTTTAAGGAATCACAAGATTTTATTTTTTTAATTATTTTATTTAAATATATCGTAGTATTCACTTACTGAGTTGAGTTTTGAAACAATATCTTGAAAACAATCAAATTTACATTTATTGTATTTATTGTATTCAAATATCTTGGTCCTTATTTTGTATGAAACTCGACAAGAAGAAAGATAACAAGACAACCTTTATATCTTTACGAGAAAACTATTGTTAAGAAATGTAAATAGAAACTTAAAAAGTTATTGTAGCTAGATTTAAAAGAAACTTTATGTATTATAAATTATTTATTTATTATATCACAGCATAAAAACTGTCATATATCTGTATGATGGTAATTGTATATAAAAATCAAAATTAAAAAAAATATTAGTTTCATAAAATGTTATCTGGGAGAGAAATTACAACATTATCAACTCGTTTAGCACATCCCAAAATTTACTATGAAGCCGACGAAATTAAAACTTCACGTAAACACCGACCGGACCGAACTGCAATCAACCGGTTAGCTCTACCAAAATATAAACAATCTAAATACTCAGAGGAAACAAAACAATATGGTAGAAAAGTCGAAAATAAAAAAGCGTGCGAAGTCACAGAGAGATTATCACTAATAAAACAAGATTCTGAAAATGTAAATAATTCCGAAAAGAAAAGAGAAAAAAAAAATAAACTCGACGTTAACTTAATAACAGAACGGTTGGTTCAACCAATCAACAGAAAAGTTACTATCATTAATTATCGAGGCAAACCAAAACATATAGCAGAGTTCGACGATTTCACAGAACGGTTGTCTACACCAAGACAACAGAAAACACGTGATTCTAATAAGCACTTGAGAGCGAAAACTTTAACAGGAAACGAAATCGATAATCTATGCAATAAACTCGCTGATAAAGATTACGCACGAAGACGTACACCCGATACTCGAAGAATATTGAGCAAACGATTTGCGCCCGTTAACACATATGCATGGCATGGTATAAATAACAACATTGACGATTTACACCCGATTGTTAGCGTCCTTTATTAAAACTTTTGGCATACATTTAATATTGGAAGCTAGAATTACTAATAACATCAACAGTATGGATATCATCGACAGTATGAATATACATCACTGTGTATTGCATATGTTATTTCCTGTTTATTGTTATGGTTACCAAATCATACTAATTGCTCTTCGTTTGTGATTTTTATTCTGAAATTGTTTCTTTTTTAAAACTCGGAAAAAAAATTCAATTCTTATTATTTCCAAAATATGAAATAACAAAATGGAGCAAACATTTAGATTGGGTTAAGATTTTTTGCAATTTCAGCAGTTTTTCTTTTCCGAACATTATTTGTATTACTACACGGAATAAGCTTTGATGGTAGAAAACTACCTAGTTGTTGGTTTACTGAAGTCTAACTTTGTTCAGACACCTTCATTAACATGATGTTAAGAAAAAGGCATTTATGTTCCTTTGAAGCATGCAAATTGAAGACATTGATATACAACTTCGGCTTGTTAAACAACTTAAACTGATACCTCGTGAAGTTTTTAACAAGAAAGTGGATTGATTATCTCATAGATCATTGCACGATCATTTTCCAACTAAGCACGAACCTGGAACATCCATATATATCGACAACAGTTTCTATTTTTACGTTGCTTACGTTATAAAAACTGACTTCTGTCTGTCTGTGCGGTACACTCATCTTTTGTTTACTTTTGATAAGAAAATAAAAAAACACTGATGCTTTAGGTAGACTGAGTAAAAACTTTATGTTTTACGCCCACTCGAAAGTCTCATTCGTTCGCATGTTGTGTTGTCAACTAATATTTGTTCGCGCTGACATATCTCAGCTAGCTTTTTTCTGAATGTTGTTTTAAAGTAGTTTTGCAGCCAGCTCTTAGAAAAGCGACTTCATTTTCTTTAAACTCAAAATGTTATTTGATGGGATTTGTTTGGGATAAACAAACAAGCATAATGATTCTGAAGTGTTTGTTTGTTTTGAAACAAAAGCACTTGGAATTTTAACACTGTCAAAACATTATAAAAGGAAAAAAATGTACTATGAAGAATCTTTTCAATATTCATATCGGGTATGTAGCAACATTTTACTTTTTTATTTTTGACAAATAATCTCAATAAGAACAGGTAAGCTTACAATTTCCAAAATGTAAGAACAGTTTCACAACCAATTTAAATTAAGTTTAGAACTAGTCGAAATGATTTGGCTCTTCTCTTGAATTTAAACTAGCTAGAAATATTAACAAACTGCTACGACAGAATATTATTCAGGTGCGACACAATATCAAAAAAGCGCGACCTAATATTATACAAATACGACAATTGTATGAGCCTAAAGCCAGAATCAGTTAATTCTTTCGTATAAAAGAATACATTCTTTGAATACATTCCAGCTGTCCAATGGGAGCCAATTGAATTGAATTTAATTTCCGTTCCGCAATTTTTTTAATTATTTTTGTTATGGCATTTCCTTAAAATACTCGAAATAACGGAAGCGGGTGGTATGTATGTTTAAGTTGAATTACTTCAGTTAAAGCGTCAATTTTATAAGACTAACAACTTCATGTTTGTCTATAAACGACTTAAGTTCCAAGAGGGAATAATTGTTTTGGCAGACAATTTCAATATGCCCTTCTGTTTGTCAGTATTTAATAAAAAAGTATACTTAAAGTAAGTTACAATATGTTTTTGATGAAGGGGACAGATGATGGCGACAGATCTGTTTTTAGCGCGATTGTGATTATAGTGCGAAGGTTATAGAAAATGAAAACTAGATCACTGTACTTTTCTAAGAACATGTATAGTATATGTTTATGATACAAGTATCTTATTTTAGTTCATCCATGTTCTGATATCCGATTATCACAAGTGTTAAACACGACAAGTTGCGACTCTTAGACGATAATAATTCGTTTTTTTATCGGGAACCATATTGCGTTCTATTACTACAGTCTACTGGATTCCATTTTGAAACCACTATGTACAGTACGAAGGTGGCGTTTTTCTTACTACATATCATTTACAATGTTTACACTCTACCAGCACATTCGACTGATTCCGTTGTAAACAATGAAGGTAACGATGGTTACAAAACAAACATACCAGTGATACCACTGATAAAAAAACATCCAGCTAGTAACTGCAGCATACATCCGTTTATTGAAGTGATCAAAAGAGACAACTGCAAAGAGAAGTTGATCGAGAACAACGTTTGTTATGGCGATTGCATGTCTATGTACGTACCACAAGCTAGACATGATGAAGATGAGAAATACTGTTCATCATGCTTTCCAAGCATGCTTCGAGAGCAGAGAATAAAAATGTCTTGTATCTCTCACCAAAGTAGCAACCACATAGCACCAAGATACGAAGATGTATATTTCACAGTGTCAATTTTTACGCAATGCAAGTGTATCGAGTTCTCATGTACATGATGATAGCACGTGGTGTTAGCACGTGATGTAAGTTAGGAGTGAGTCGAAGTGCTGCTTAAGGAAAACGCTCTTCATAATTTTTTTTAATATATTTGTTTTTTGTTTTTTTCTGTGCAAATAACAATTTTTATTAGATTTATTTCTGTTTCAAATGGCAGCCCTGACCTTTTGTGGATTAAGTTCAATGCTATACCCATTTACGTGGTTTGTGGTAATCTGTGTTTCCTGACCAAACATTTACCCACGACCATTATCTGAACGCCTGGATAAAATAACATTTACCTACAAAAATATTATAATCTTTAAGATATATATTTTTTGACTTTTTGTAAATAGTTGTTTCTTCTTTGTTTTGTGTGGTTCTTGCGCCGATCACTCGTTTGTTTATGATGATAACTTTTTAATAATTTCATTTATATTTTCAAAAATTTCATTGTTTTCATTTCAAGTGAAACATCTAAGGCTAGCCTTCATAATTACAGGCTAAAGAATGCATGCTTTCGTTGTTTTCGTTGAATACATGATTTTAACCTTATGAAGCTCTATTGCATAATATTGTCTTATTGCAAAAAAACTAATGACTTTTTAAGTGATATTTCGTTGATATTTCTTTTACATTTGATAACAGCATCAGAGAATCAAAGGAGTAGTTCCAACACGCCTTACAGTGCAAAAGCGAAAAAACATATTTAAAAACCTACCGTTTATACTATAAGTCAAACAAGTGATGCACAATTAAAATGGCTAAAGTATATTAAAAGATCTTCATCAAACGAACGTATTAACGAAACTAGCATCTCTGACCCAACTATTAATAAATCACATGAAGTTATATCTGCTATTTGAAAGTGTTGTTGATACTTTACTAATATCAAAAACAAATTCCATTAAAGTTTTCTACTCCAAGGCTTCAAACTTATGTTATAAATTTAATCGAAATAGAAATTTTGGTGGATTTCTTGCATAAAGTGTATAGTGTATTTTTAATTTCCAGTGTATGACCTATTAGCTACCTTATCTAGAGATATTAAATCGGGTAATTCAACTTAAGACATAGCTAACCAAATCATAACAAAATTATCAAACAAATTGCAATAGAATATAAATTAACGTTGTTATATATTTTTGAGAAAATCAAGGAGATTCGATTGAGTTTGAAGAATGCTTTGAGAAAATCTTTGATAATCTTACCTGAAGTGGATTTTCTGTTCCATGAGTAATCTGAAAGTCTTCAGTTTGCACTGTTGGTTCAAACACAGAGAAAGGATAAAATCCTAGGTTTTCAAGACATATTTTAGTTGTGTACATATTAGCTGCACATTCATCGCAAGATACTTCACCTAGTAAACTATCATCAACGTAAATCACTGGGGAAAACCCATTTTCCCACAAAGCATGAATATAGATGTTATATAGATCCCATTTTGAAATGATGTGTCTTCTACATATTTTGTTTAATGATTTCAAATTTAGTATAGTTAGTATCTTTTAACTATTTTTTAACTAACTATGCTACCTTTTTTCAATTGCACAAATAAATTGGATTAGTAGACACCATGACATCTTTCACTTTTTGATGATATATCAATTGATGTAATAATATAATGTATCAATTTCATTTTTAATGAGAAGTTCTTTCATACCCAAAAGGTGCCCCTGAAACAATGAAATCAGATGTTGTGATTTTTAACCCATTAGGAACTATATTTAGTATATACAGGTCTGAGTTATTAGCCATTTAAACACAGCTTATCACGATTGTGGGTATACTATTTTAATCCTTCTACGCCATTTAAACACAGCTTATCACGAGTGTGGGTATACTATTTTAATCCTTCTACGCCATTTAAACACTGCTTATCACAAGTGTGGGTATACTATTTGAACCCTACAACGCTATTTAAACACAGCTTATCAAAAAAGAGGGTATACTATTTTAACCCATCAACGCCATTTAAACACAGCTTATCACGAATGTGGGTATGCTATTTTAACCCTTCAACGCCATTTAAACACAGCTTATCACGAGTGAGGGTATACTATTTTTAGCCTACAACGCCGTTTAAACACATCTTATCACGTGTGAGGGTATGCTGTTTTTAATCCTTCAATGCCATTTAAACACAGCTTATTACGAGTGTGGGTATACTATATAAACCCTTCAACGCCATTTAAACACAGCTTATCACGAGTGAGGGTATGCTATTTTAAGCCTTCAACGCCATTTAAACACAACTTATCACGAGTGAGGGTATACTATTTTAACCCTTCAACGCCATTTAAACACAGCTTATCACGAGTGAGGGTATACTATTTTAACCCATCAACGCCATTTAAACACAGCTTATTACGAGTGAGGGTATGCTATTTTTAGCCTACAACGCCGTTTAAACACATCTTATCACGTGTGAGGGTATGCTGTTTTTAATCCTTCAATGCCATTTAAACACAGCTTATTACGAGTGTGGGTATACTATATAAACCCTTCAACGCCATTTAAACACAGCTTATCACGAGTGAGGGTATGCTATTTTAAGCCTTCAACGCCATTTAAACACAACTTATCACGAGTGAGGGTATACTATTTTAACCCATCAACGCCATTTAAACACAGCTTATCAAGAGTGTGAGTGTAAACACAGCATATCACAAGTGGGGGAATACTAATTTATTCCTTGATTTATTAAAAAAACTTCTGAAAATATTGTAGCTATATCACTTTAGTTAGCATTGATGATAAGTTCATTAAAATTCCTGCATATGGTAAGTTGGATAAATAAAGTAAAACGAAAATCATAAAAAGCGACTAAACATATTATAATGTATAATCAGTATAATCGTAGTCGGTAATTCACAACTTCAGTGGAACAAGTGATGCCACTTTCAAAGTTTCGTCCTCAAATAAGTGCTGAAAAAATCTTCATTCGTTATGGAAAAAAATTAATTAAAACTTATTTACGTTGTCTATTTGTCAATTGTTTTATTTTGATAGGAAATATTTAAGCCAATCAGAAAGATTATGTAGCAATCTACGAAAGAGTTTGATTTATCTCAATTGTCTCGAACGGTTTGCGGAGAATCTTTCGCATTGAGTAGTTTCGCTTGCTCCTTAGTGATTGCTGACGCACAGGCCAGCAAAGTTTCGAAACAAACTAGCATATTGATGAATATTCAAAGTTCTTTTTCCTATTTCCCGTTACATCAATGAAACCATAAGACACGAATATGCAAGTAAAAAACAACAGATGGTCTGATTTATTTTACAAAAAACATTTATTCGTACTGATTCGTACATCTTCTCGTTTCATCTTTTCGTGTATTTAAACTGGCTGAATCGAGTCAATCGAATTTATAATTTGAGTTTAAAGTTTGTTATTGTTGAATCACTTCTTCCACCATACCACGTATTCATAAAAAAATACGGCTTTAATATCGGCAATAGTCTTGTTGAAAGAATCAAAGCTGTCTTTATGTAATTCAATTAATCAACCAAGATATCAATCACATACAGGATCGTTACCATCTAGATATTTGATTGGTTAGTGCATACTAGTGCATAAGATGAAACAATACTAGTGCATAAGATGAAACAATACTAGTGCATACTAGTGCATAAGATGAAACAATACTAGTGCATAAGATGAAACAATACTAGTGCATAAGATGAAACAATAACTTAAAATTATGTTAAAAATTTATGCTTCTTATTGTCTCTTGCTTAGATTAAATTTGTTGTTTGTCTTTACAGTATCTTGATTTCACTTTTAAACAAAAAACTATGTACCTGAATATCATTTAACTTAGAGTGCTGCTCTTTTTAATTTTGTTAAATATAACAATCTTGCTCCTGATGAAGTCGCTCGAGATATCTTGCATTATTTCTACCCAACACTACATCACGTTATTACTACCCCACGCTGCATCACGTTATTACTACCCCACACTGCATCACGTTATAACTACCCCACGCTACATCACGTTATTACTACCCCACGCTACATCACGTTATTACTACCCCACGCTACATCACGTTATTACTACCCCACGCTGCATCACGTTATTACTACCCCACGCTACATCACGTTATTACTACCCCACGCTACATCACGTTATAACTACCCCCACACTGCATCACTTTATTTCTACCCAACACTGCATCACGTTATAACTACCCCACGCTACATCACGTTATTTCTACCCGACACTGCATCACGTTATTACTACCCCACGCTACATCACGTTATTTCTACCCGACACTGCATCACGTTATAACTACCCCACGCTACATCACGTTATTACTACCCCACGCTGCATCACGTTATTACTACCC
>JAUELD010117945.1:0-16637 GCA_031471615.1 Aglantha digitale | reverse complement strand
AGTTTTTTAATCATTTATCTTGTATATTTTAGTTATTCATAGAATAAGATATAACATCCAAAACGCCTTGTTTCTTATAGCTTATTCAAATATGGAGCTAGTTGGGTTTGTTACAATTATCTTACTACAAATAGATATAAGAAGCGAGCTGTCTTCTCGCGCAGACCCTTGAGAAAGGTAAACTTAGTTGTTTGATACCATGTCAAATTATAGGTTTAAAAGTATATCATTACTGCAGTGTTTAATCTATTTCTATTTACTACTACTATTCTTGTTTGATAATTAAAGTTTAAATGCAATAGACAAGCTATATCAATATCTATATTCTCCTTACTACCTGAAGTTTAGGGCAATCAACTTAATACTTGCCCTCTCCAGTACCACACAATGAGAGTTTAAATAACTTTTACTAAAACTATTTCGATTATATCGAATATACCAATATATTATTGGAAATAATAATAATCAGTGCCAAATAATTATAAAAGATCGGTATTTTTTTATAAACTTTTCGTGTTTTCACCCCCCGAAAATCCAATTACTCATTTTTTTTTTGCATGATCTATCTATTTATTTTATTGAGCTGTTGACAAATTTAATATCAACCAGTAACTTCCAAAATACGGAAGATAAGATAATTGTGGTGATTTACCTTTTCCCTTTGTAGCCCATACAAAAATATAAAAAATTAATTTTACACCCCAGATTTTTTCTCGGAGGGTTCGCATATGTGAAAGCAGACAAATATTAGGTCTGAATAAGTTTATCTCTGCTTTGTTCGGAATCTATTCCCAACTCGACCCTCCAACGTCTGGACTATTTAGCAAAAATTTGGCAAAACTACTTAGGGAAATTCAATGCACATTTTACTGACAGAAGGTCTAAAAAGTTCTATAATGTTACTGTGCTTCTTCTATATTTACAACGTTTAAAACAACGTGCTTTATATAAGCATAAAGGTTAAGCATTAAACTTAACTTTATTAAACTTAGCCACAAAATGATACCAGTAAAAATAAATTCAAGGAGAACTTCATATGGCAGTTTATAATAGTTTTAGACATGACACAAATCTAACTTTTATAATAATTTTTACAAAAAAAACTTTATTTATATGCTACTACTACATTACAAAGAGTAAAACAAAAGTTTATAAAAAAGTTCGTTTCGTTGCAAAATAAAACTTCCTCTGTTCAAAAAAACTTCCTCTATTATTCTGCAGTAACCATCTATTTTAAATATTATATTTAAGCTTTATATTAAAAAAAGTAAATTTTGTTTAATTGTTGATTGTTTTGCTATAACATATCATCAACATGTCATCTGCGACGCAAAAAAAGACTTGTAACTAAATTGTACTTTTATTCTTTAATTGAATTAATTATAGTCGTTTATGACGATTATTTATATAAATTAAATGAGTAGAGAACAACTTTATAGCGGAAGATTATTAGTAAAAATAAAATTACATCTAAATTGATATCATTCTTAAAACATAGACAAGTTAAACACAAACCATGTCGAGCTTCATTCGATTAATCTCAGTGTTGCTTTTGTTTTTGAATAAGAGTTATGCATACACGGATATCGAACAAGATATTGTGTGCACGTTACATGACCATGGTTGTATTGAAGATGAAATTTCATATTCAGCCTTTTTTAACATTTTATCCACAGATGAAGTTTCTTCTGCTCTTACCACGTGTGGAAAAGCTGCCACTAAAAAGATGATCGTCGCAACAACTCCAATTACCACAACAACGACAACAACGACTACAACAACAACAACAACAACAACTACTACTCCTACCACCACTCCGACAACCACACCTTTAACGACACCTTCAACGACAAAAATAACGATTAGATTTTTCTACCGACGACGAAGAAGTTCCTATAGAAGGAGGAGAACTTGGGGGCGATAAAGATATTAAGAGAACGTTTGATGTTTGTCAGTTTATTATTGTAGCTGATAATTAATTAGTTTTTTATTCTATTTTTTGTATCTCAGTTCTTGAATAGTTTGTTAAATCTACAAGCAATTTATCATCTAACAAGCAAGTTTGAGCACTATTCATTTTATTAAATAATAATTCAGCATAAGTAGAAAATTGCATTACTGAAGGCTGGCTGACCAAGATCTCAGTTGCTCAGGCGAGTACTCTGTAGACAAGGAACTAAATTAACTAAATTACTCTGTTAAGCGGAACAGTTATCTGAAGAGTCAACTAATTTTCGAACGTTCGTTTGCCAAATTCAAAATTTAGCGTAATCAACATTATAAATTGTCTCATGATCAAGATGGAAAATTAATCAAATGTTTTTTACCCATACGAGCAGCCCCTTAGAGTGGAAAATAGAAATATCGATTTCGAATAAAGATAAAGATTTATGTGTTATTATTGATGACCCATTTTTATCGTAGTCGTAAAGTTTTTCGTAGTCGTAAAGCTTTTGTCAAGTTATTCCTTTATCAGAATTTTTTTTAACAGAAACAGCCTTAGCAAAAAGTAACCTTATGACTTCCCTATCTTAGATAATAGAAGATAAGTTGGGTAACGCCACCTCAAAATAAGATACAAATGTTTGCTACGAAATATGTACAAAAACGAAATATGTTCAAGACATAATGCATAAGACCTGATCATTTTGCTAGAAATGCTAGAAAAGAACTAACAGAAGCTTCGACAGTTTTTGAAACACCTTTTCAATGTTTTTAAAATAATATTTATTGCTTTCCATTGCCCTTATTGAGCTTTAAACATAGATATACGGAATGCAAAGACAAATCGTATGCAAATCTTTTGAAGTATTAAGACAAATAGGTAAAAAATCAATTTCTTGTTGACATTGGATATCTAGTTTACAGCGATGTTATTTTACATAAGACCACCATTGGAAATCATATAACTTTTTAAACGTTAGTTGTTATCGATTTGTTTAAGCAGAGAAATCCTTCTTTGATGTGGTAAATGTGTCAATATGGATCTCTCTGCTTACAAAAATCGCTAGATCATGTTAATGAGGCTTTTAACACCATGAACTGGTAGCTCAGTTGGTAGAGCGATAGCGCTGCAATTGCAAGGGCGTGAGTTCAATTTCCGCCTGGATCGAAATTTAATGAGCGTTTCTGCGAGTGTTGCTTTCCTTCCACATTAATGTAGGAGTAACCTTATATCATTAATTTATTGTTTATAATGGAATAACAAATACACTAGAAAAAAACAGCAACACCAAAGAAAGAAAATAGTAAAACGTTGACGTAATCTAGTTAAATAATAATATATTTATGGTCGAGTTGGAAAAATTAATACTTCCAACTTTAAGCGAATATTTTAGCTTTTAGAAACGTTATGTCGATTTCACATCATGTATAGAAACGGCGGGAGTAACCATGACCCTCTTAAGGTAGCCAAATGTCTTGGTATCTAATTAATGACACGCATGAATGGAATAACGAGATTCCCAATTTCCCTATCTACTATCTACCAAAACCAGCCAAAGGGCTTGGCAAAATCAGCGGGGAAAGAAGACCCTGTCGAGCTTGACTCTAGTCTGGCTCTGTGAAAACACATAGGTGTAGAATAGGTGGGGGCATTTCGATGCAGCTGTGAAATACCACTACTCTTATAGTTTTTTAACTTATTTGATTTAGCGGGAGCGTGCTTCAATGCATTTCACCCTGCGATTCAATTTACATACGAGGATGAAAAGGAAGACGAAATTTCTTTTCGAGATACTATGATAAATACTATTTTTATGCGAGTGAATGGATGATCTGAGACTTCTGTGTGTCGTAAACCCACAAACACCGATGTTATAAACACGTATAAAATAAAACAGTTTGTTCTGGAGAAAGTTGCGAAGTGAGTTACGTAGGTGAAAGTGCAAGAAGGCTGACAGAGCGAATAAAAGATCATAATGGACGAGACAATAATTCCCATTTAGTAAAACATGCAGTTCAAGCTGAGCATAAAATACTGAATGGGTAAAAATGGAGGCAATACATATAGCTAAAGCTGGCACTTTTATAGCTGTGTTATCCCTGTCTTCGGTTATTTTTTCTCCTATAAGACTAATAAATATCTGTTTTAAGCTGTACAAATACAATGATACAACCATGATTATCTTTCTTTTTATTAAGTCTCCTAATTCATATGTAAAGTATAAAAAATTATGTTACAAAATGCTTCATATTCAGTCATAAATATACAGTAAGACTAGATAGAATTAGTTAATAATTACATTTAGATCATTAAAAATTCATCATTTTCAACTAACTTTGCTTTATGAGAGACAATTTAAAACTTATGCACGAGAACAACAGGAAATGTTTTTTAAAAGATTATTTGATTTGCAACAAAACAAATACAAATTAATACTGCAAAACCAAATGTAGAATTACAAAAAACGAAATGTATAGCCTATATCTTTCCCTATGATCTTCTAAAATAAGGAAATTGGAGACGACCAGTAAATTATGTGCGATAACAAACATTTGGGGAAATGTTCTTTTGAAGTAAAAATTATATGATTTGCAATAAAACAAATACAAAAAAAAATACGAAACCAACTGTAAAAATCAATACAACAAATCAATTCCCCTAAAAGGTTCCGAAACATACTGTCTATTTCTTTCCCCATGGATTTCTAAAACGAGGAAATCGGATACGAGGAAATCGGATAGGAGGAAGTCGGATGCGAGGTATTCTGATAGGAGGAAATGTAACTACTGGCGATTTGGTGGTTTTCGTTGTTGGCTTTTTCGTCGTCGTAGAAGTAGTAGTACTTGTTGTTGTTGTTGTTGTTGTTGTTGTCGTTGTTGTTGGAGTCGTTGTTGTTGTTGTTGGAGTCAAAGTAGCAACAAATACCTTCTTCAGTGCAGCTTGTTGACATCGCCCCAAAACATTTGCAATGTCACCCGATGTTAAAATATTGAAAAAAGAATAATAAGCAATTTCGGTTTGCTTACAACCTTTTGCATGCAGAGTACAAACAATATCTTGTTCAATTTCTGTAAATGCATTGCTATGTTTCAAAAACAAAGATAGTACTAAAATAAATCGAATAAAACTTGCCATGATTTTTGTGTTTATTTATGAATGTTTTATAAAATTAACATAAAGATATATGTTAAAAAATCTTCCGCTATAAGTTAATGACATAATGAGAATTATTTAATGATTTAATTGATTACTCCCATGTATGAAATCATTTAAAGACAATAGAAAGTAGATATAAATAGATAGGCAGAGATATAGGTATGACATACAAGCATATGAAATCGATTTTACAATAAATAACCTTTAAAAGATGATCGTTCATAAAATCAAGAGATTTATAAAAGCATCTTTAAGTCATTTTTGAATCACAATCCGACAATGAAAACGTTCACAATTTAAGATTAATTGATAACAACAACAAGTATATTGAACTCTGGGCGAACTCTGAACTCTTCGATTTAACTTTAAAATTGGTTTTTGTAAACAATTGTTGGATTTTCAGTAATTTTCCTTTACTCAAGCTAGATATCACTGTTTTTTTCCAGTCAAATCTTTTGTTGATCAAGTCATCAAAACAAAAGATCATGTGGAGGTGTCAAGGTTGAATTTTAAAAATAAAATGATTCCTTTCAGGAATAAGCAGCTTTGTCTCTCACCAACTACAAAAAGGTTTTTTTGCAGAATATTTTTTTGTGAACTATAATAATTTGTGTTTCTTAGTTTTTAAAATAACTTAAAACTGGCTCAACTTTAATGTATAAATTCGTCTTGTTTTTTTTGCTTGCTCAATACAATTACTCACAAGGGAATTTAATATTAAGTAATAATAAAGCTGTTACTCGATAACAAAGCAGATAACGAGAAGGCAATAATAAGATGCCATATTTATTTAAAAAATTGGGCATTTCGAATGTCGACTAACATTCTTCATCTGAAATTTACTAATTTTCTTGCTACTTTTTCTAAGTAAAAAGGCTTTTGAACAACATCTAAGGATTTCCGCGCAGGCAAAAAATAAGTGGTAAACTTTTCTTTTTTCGGTTGCGAAGAACGTAGGAACACATCAAAAATATAAAGTTTTAGACAAATAAAAAGAGTTTCTATCGCAAGAGTTTGAAATATATAGATAGAGAGTCTTTTTTTTTAAACCATTCAGCAGTATTTAAATTTAACAAAGCAGTCATACACGTCCAGAAATTAAATAACAAAAATGCTTCCACGTACTACTCCGCTATAAATTTTTTTACCTACCAATTTCGGCGACGGGGCATTTATTTTGCCGAGACTGTGATGGTCAAATCATGTTTCTGTAAAAATAATTTCTGTAAAAATCAAAAGGGTAGATTTTAATGAAAGAATTCTTCTGCTGGTAGAATTAAAGTCTGTAAGTTTGTTAATCCAATTTTAAAAGTTAGTAGAAGTAGAAGTAGATACTCAGTAGAAAATTTTTACTGGTAGAAATCTTCTTCGATTGGTAGAAATCTCTAAAATGGTAGATTTGAGCAGATTTAGTAGTAAGGTCTATAAAAATGGATGTGATATATATTATTATATATTCTTGTTCAATCTTCGTGTGTTCACGTAGAGTGCTCAATATCTCATTAAGATAGAGCGAGTTTTTTTCAGAACTCAAAGTTACATGTTACCTTTTTTATGGCAACAATACTCAGCTAAATAAAACCGTCAAATAAATTACAGTGTAAAAAAGAACTTTGTAATGCATTGTCTTTCCACGACATTAGTCATGTAGTACAAGGCTGTATTCTTGTTTTGGTGTCTACAATTTGATATCATTTCACTTCTTTTGTTTTTTTAAGCAAAATTTCACCTTTAATTAAATGTTGCAATTTCATATTTCTCGCTAGAGCAAAGATTGCATCATTTTGCATTTATATTGTATGCTTTGCATTTTTGTAAAATCTTCCCAATTATTTTTGATTTGCCATTTAATTCTTTAATGCGCTTAAAATCAAGTGATAAGTTTGTGCTGTTTTTGTATTTTTCGGTGGTAAAAGATTTTTTATGGCTTGCATAACGTTTTGAAAGTTGTTTCGCAAAGTCCAATATAGACTTTTTCGTTGTAGTTTTGTAGAGATGAAGTGATTGTGGCTTAGTATATACTACTAGTAACTAAGCAGTTGTTTTTAATTTGGCAAAATTGTTTTGCTGTTCGATGGGTGGTTTCAATATTTTTTATTATGCCATTTGTTGCAGAACATATTGGTGGCGTTAATCATATTTTGTAGATGTGGTTGACTACTTGCTATCAGGGTGACATCATCTATGAAGAGGAGAGATGGTATTTGTAGGTGGTCGTGTTTAATTCCTTGATTATTGGCTAATATTTCAATATTTAACTCATCTGTTTATACAGCAAATTCTGGAACTGATAATACTCTACACTGTCTTCTATTTTAATCCTTCTATTTAAGCTATGTTTTGTCTGTAGTTGGGCTGTTAACTTACTATTAAGATAGTAAGACTCTCTAGATTTTACTTCATATGTTACGATTCCATAGTTTTTTATTTTTTATGGATTGTCAGAACTATTCTCGAAAACTTACTGGATGTGTGTAGATGGGTTTTTAGATACCTAGTGTACTGCTAGCTAACTTAACCTTTAACTATAAAGTCTCTAATAATTATATAATATATACCTTAATCAATTACTATATATTCTTACATACAATTTATTCTTTAAAGTATTCCCACAGTTTAAATTTATTTACAAGTCTTTTAATGTGTCATGAAGTAATTCATATGCATTTATCGACACCTATCCACATTATATTTGCCTGATTGGTTTAATTCTAAAGCATTGCCTACTGTAGTAATTTTAAACAAAAAGTTGATTAAGTTTTGTTGTTGAAACATTTATGTCTTAATCTATATGCTATATATATATATTTTTAACAATATAAAAGTATTATATATAATATATATTTTTAACATACTTGGAATAAATATAAAAGGGTGTGAACTGGAAAATATGAGTGGCAATAAAGGTGACTCCAAGGCTAGTACGCCGTGAGATTGAGACCACACAAGTGACAGTTGACTGAAAAGCAACTATAAGATTACAAAAAATGGCTTCCCATATGACACCTTAAAACCAAATTTTAAAAACGTAAGAAAGAATCTTTAATATAGTAAAAAAGTGTAGTTTATAATGTACTGTAGATGAATAATTTCAAATCATCTTTTGCTTCTTTATTGTTTTAATTAATATTTTATTACAGATTGTATTTCATATATAGCCCGTCTCTCTTTATAAGTGAACAAGTGAACTGATGAATGTTTTTATAACAATGCTCCAAATTCAAATTAAACTGTTAAGAAATGTAATTTGCTGGTTTGTATTGCAAATTTTGATTTGTGTTTTTAATTTTTCTTTGTTTTAGATTTTCATTTAAATTATTTTCATATCATGATAAATATAGTGTAAAAAGGTTACACTTTCTTATTCACAAATATGTAAGTATGTTTCGATACTACTGTGGATTGTTTATCTCTGATGTGACTCTTAATTTTACTTTGAACATGATTTTTCATGAAATAAAATTCAACTGTGTTAAATGTAATTTGCAGAATAATAGTTTTTTTTCAAATTTTCATCTGTTTTTCTAATCAGGTTTTATGTATATATGTACCCTCATTGGTTTATCCTTTATTTCATAAACCCTTGATTTTTTTTTTCTTATGTTTTTGCTTAAAAGAGCTTTCAAAATATAAAAAATTATTTTTATTTCATGAAAATTATCATTGTTTGAAGTTATTTCAACGTCGTTCAATGTAATGAAATAGCTAATTATAGTGACTCAAGGTACCAGGGATAACCAGCCTTGATGATATCACAATTAGTATAATACCAGTTGCTTGTTCCATGAATCTTTCTCAAGAGGCCTGGATCTAGCGACTGGCGCTATTATTTGTTCTGAAAGTTTTGTTATACTTCTTGTTTTCAATATTCACCATAAAGTTCCAAGTTCTATCATCAATTCTTCATGGTTTCTATGTTAAAGCTGTTAATGTAGTTTTATACTAATTTGTGATGTCATCAAGATTGGATATCTGTAGTACCAAAAAAGTACTTTCACTTTAATTTTCACAAAATTTGCCATTTCGAAATATCTTAAAATGAAAACTTAGAATACTGATAACTTGAGAACGAAAAAAATTTTTTGCATGAAATAAAAAGCATTTTTCATAATTTTTAATTTGTCAGCTTGAGTTCCCTTTAAAGTATATTTGCCTCCAAGCTTTGCATAAAATAACAAAGTAATGCAAAGGGATGTTAAGTTATTCTGAAAAAACTAGAATTCATAGTTTTACATAATATTGGCTTAGTGGGGAGAGATCAATTTTGATGCAATTGCTGCTATACCAAGAAGTGATTTTTTGTTTTGTTCTATGAATGGGTTTTGCATGCATCATGAACTGGAAATAATAGTTTTCACAATTTTTTGATCTTATGATTATAGCAAATCTGTCTTTCCTTGCGTATGTTATGGGTTTTCTTCAGGATTGGCTCAGTAACTTTTTATAATATATTGCATGAAGTTAGGCATCTATAAAAAACACTTAAAAGAGAGTAAGCTAGATTTTTTAAAAAATTTCTTAATTTTGACCAAAAGATTGATTTTTGCCCAAAAATAGTGTTTTTTGAAATTATTTCAAGAAATCTTGGGTAGATTTTTTTGATTTTTCGCATGGTGTTAGGTAATAATGAATAGAAAGCAATAATATGGGCTCCAAAAATAATGCTTTCTTAATCAAAAATCAAAATATATTTTTGAATATTTTTAATCGGTACTTATCAATGATTGTACTATAGTATTAATAAATAACTTTTAGTTAAAAACTCACTATAAATCGCTAGTTGTAACCCTTGTTTCTAAGCCTTGTCCATTAGTCAGTCTTTTTTGTTTTGCATTCTTATATAGGGTTTATTTGGAAATAAAATACACATTTTACCCTTGTATACCCTTATCCGATTATTTGATTTATTGGGTTTCTGTGAACAGCTTGAACAATGTTAACAATGTAGTATTATAGTGAATATTGGGATTATTCTCATCATTCCGTAAGTTCCCGTAACAAGTGAACATATGAAATAATAAGGCAATTGAGACTAAAACAATTGAAAAAAAATTCCCCCTTTTCATCATTATGAATAGAATTATGAGTTTTCATGATTTGGTAAAGATTATGCTGATCTGAGAAAATAGAGTAATATCATGTAATAATACTAAATACATGCTGTAATAAGTATCTAAAAAAAAACCTTTCAAAACTTTCAGCTAATCAAACAAATATTATTTATTATATATATTGTAATGTCTTTTCAACTAATTTTTAAATCATTGTACAACAAAAACTATTCTGACCTAAGCATTAGGACTTTTTTTTGAAACCTTATATTTTTATTATTACAGGTTCAAGTTGAATCAATCTGGTGGTAAATTTGATATTATTTTTACTGGTGGTAAGATCTTTATAGCTATGTAAAATACTGATGCAATATTACGATTGATTTTTCAGCATAGTGTAAAGTAAATATTCCCTTCAAGTCAATCATGAAATATCAATTCTAATTCAGACTATTTTCTTATTTGAAAATTTTGTTAAATCCTTGTACCATCCAAATAACACTTTGTTTACACTGTTTTTATATTTGTAAACAATAGACAAATTATGCTCCAATTATGATATTTCTCATCGTAAAACTTTTATCAAACAATATAAAACAGACAAAAACAATTGTACCCATATACAAGCATTGTTGTCTATATGATTTGATACACATTGCAGTTATTGTGATACTTAAATTTATTATAATTAAACCTTTAAATATGAATGATGATTATATTATAACCCTAACCCTAAACGCAGTCCTATTTTGTATCATCATTCATATGAAAAGGTTTAATTATAATAAATTTAAGTATCACAATAACTGCAATGTGTATCAAATCATATAGACTCATATTTTGTCTTTGAGGAAGTGCAAACCCACTTTTAAGAGCATCGTTATTTTGTTCTATTTTTGTTGATTGGTTTTATTTGAAGCCACGCGTTTAAACTAAAAATGACTAAAAACTAATAGTAAAACTGTAGTAATTTTTACTAATAACAAACATTAATTAAATACAATTTGAAATAAAAAAAAATACTAAAACATTATATAACTATACTATTAAAACTAAAAATGCTATAAACTATACTTAAACTAAAAATTGGATTTTGAGACATTTGTGTTAGGATTCCAGCGTAAACTAGAATTACCTGCATCATCAGTAAGAGATACTGATAGTAACAATTATTGTAACTGTATTCTCTATTACGTCTGAATGCTTTGTCAACAAATAACGTAATGAAAAATATATCTTTGAAAAAAATAGGGAAGTGTGTGTGTTATTTTCTGAAGTATATTTTTATAGTATTTCATAAATTTTAAGTTTGAAATTTTTTAAATTATTATGTTTTAGTTCATTTTGTATTATAATAATTTTTAAGTGTTAACAGCCGTTAAAGGTTGTAAAAGTCACCAGCTAGTGCATTATAAGTTTATACTGTGTGAAAATTCATTTTACATGTTCATGTCTTTTTTAGATCCACTTGACAAAAATGAAACTTCTAAAAAGGTAAGAAGCTCTGTGGAACTTAAAAACTTTAATCTTCTCATAATGAAGTTCAACAATAAAATATATAGAGAATGAAAAATAATAAGTTTGCTGTGTCGAAAGTTAAGCTGCTGTGGCGAAACATCAAGTTAGTGTTGAAATTAAAAATTTGTATATTTAGAAAAACAATGCTTCAAATGCTAGGTTAAGAACTCAAAAAGAATACAAATCAACTATACTAAAAACCAAACAGAATACTAACAATAAAAATAGCAAAACAAATGATCATACTAAACAAGGTTGTAAACAATCAAAAACACAAAACCTCAAAAGTACTTCACCAAAAAGTGTTTCTAATGTCCAGCAAACATCTACTAATAAGAAAAGCACCAGCGAAATTCCTAGATTAATCTATCAGAAGAAGAAAGCACAAACCAAACAAACTGTACCAGCTGCTGTTTCGAAACATCAATCTAATGCTGAATCTACTAAAAAAGAATTGAGTGGACCGATGGATTCTCCTAAAAAATCTAACGAATCATCAAATCGACCAAGAACTTATGTATTTAAGAAAACAAATAACGGGCGTGTACCTACAGATAACACAGAAACTGCTGGAATTCTATCACAAGGAGAGTTAGATGATATATTTCGCAAATTTTATAAAGATGATGCAGAAAATAAAGGTGATTACTTAAATGGGCATATATTGTGATATCAGGAAAAAGCTGCATGAAAAATCCCTCCTTTTGTAGACCTTATCCGATTTTTTCTAAAATGTTAATTCGTAGAAATACAATAAAAAATAAGGAAATATTTGGTTTTTTGAATTCATGTGTGCCAGCGTTAGATTTTGCCTATTCTTCTAATCTAAAAAGTTTTGTATGTTTCTTTCTGAATAAAAGAGACAATCTGAATGTGTCATAAACAATTTGTTCTTAGAACTTATGGTCAATGTATTTTTAGAAACATATGAATATGATAGTGCTGGTATGTCTCAACAGTTCAAATCTTCTTCTAATTTCATTGAACCGCTTTATGTACAAGGTAGGTACATTATATAGATTAATAACAGCTTTTAGTATATTTCATTTATCAATGGTTATATTTGGTGTATTTTTCCAATCTTTATATATAATCTCTTTATTAGGCTTGTCTGATAACAAAGTCACAGAGAAAGGTAACATTAATTTATGGATTTTTTTGTGTTATGATTATTGGATAAACTTATGCATCAATATTATTTATTATTCATACACAGGTCAATTGTCGGAGAGTTCAAATGATATAATATTAAACACATTAGATAGTTCACGTGAAGATAAAATTCGTAAAAAACAATCTTCACCTAATGAAGAATACAATCCTTGGGGAAAACCTGGTGCTGGTGCCCCTGTTAAAGAAGGAACAGGAAATATTAGGTCTGCTATTAGAAATTATGTAAGTTTCATTTATATTTTATTATCGGTATTAGCATCAATATTACTGTTATTTCAAATTAAAATAATTTTCGAAATTATTGATTTAACAGAAAGAAGTAAAATTTGAAAAAAGATTATCTCCATCATTGGTTGAAAAAAATCAGGCTTCACAACATTCAGTTGAAGGAAATGGCTCGTATTTTGTAGCTAATACTAAATCGTAAGAATATATTATGGGAAAGCGCTTTCTTTCTGTATATACATTGTTGCTCCACTTTTATTTACAGTAATTTTACTATTCGCATGTACTTTTTTTACATGTCACACCTGATTTATAGTACATCTTACGCACGTGGTCAAGTCAAAACACAACAGGAGTTTGATGAACTAGAATTGAAACGTAAAAAGCATCTTGAACATCAGGTATTTCAATCAACAATTGATTTAGCTAACTTCTTTATTGTATTTTAAAGAAATTATTGTTAGATAAAGAACACTCTCTTTTTCGATTTCATTAAAGGCTTCATTAATTATTTATGAATATTTTGCTCAAGCTCATATGCTTTATGGATGGATTGAATGTCATAATTTATATATGCTTTAGTTCTATTTATGTCTTAAATTGATTTAATTCGAATTTTTGTTAAAGTTTGATTTTGAAAAAGAATAAAAAAAAAAATATATGAATTTATTAATTTATGTGAAAAATAATAAAAAAATGCTTTTAGCAAACAATTCAAAAGTTAAATCGAAAATAATTATTAAAATTATTGTCATGTTTTCAAAAGGGTTAGAGATGAAAATGTTTTGATTCCATTGATTTCTTTCGAGGGTCAATTAGCTAATCGTTTCTTATGCACACAAAAATAATCAATAAAACCAACAATATAATAAATTGTTGGTTTAAGAGATAACTACTGAATGTAAAAATTTTATAACATGAATGAGTTATGAATTTTTTATGGATTCGTAAGTAACAACAACTCTTTTCACATATTTCTCAATAAATATTTATTCTTGCTAACGTCTTCACGCAATCAAGGATAAAATTACTACAACTTTGTTTGTTTGATGTTGGTGACTAAATTATACTGTTTTTTTTTTGTAAACATAAAGTCATAAATGGCTTCTTTCCATAACAACACGAATTAAAAAAAATAAACTTTCTTTTCGTACTTTTATGAATAAGGAACTGTTTATTTGTTTATATTTATGTGGCTGAATTTAAGTTTATAGTTAGCTGTCTATATTATGTTACAATAAAGTTTGCCCTGAAATTTTCGTGTCCCCACGACCCCTTATATTGTATTTTTGAGAAAGTAACCACACCCTGTTGTTACAACCCCACCTACCATCCCTCTCTACCTTCACCCCTTCAGTATATCACAAGAGAGTATGAAAAATATTAATGCAATCTTTTGACAGGAAGCAATTAAAGCGCAAGTGGAAGAAAAGCGTAGAATAAAGCAATTAGAAAAAGAAAAGGAAAAACAGGAAGATAATTTGGCTGCCGAACGATTTTTAAAGCAACAGGAGGTTTTAAATGCAAGATTAGAAGAAGTAGCACGATTGCAAAAAGAAACTGAGGTGACAATTTTACAAATTCAGATTGGAGAATTTAATGTTTTGTGATAATTTTGCATGTATGAAGGATATTATCTCTTTGACTAAGTGGGTTTTATTTTTATTTTTGCTTATTGGGATCATTCCTTTTGATACTGGAAGTTTTCCCAAATATATATAAATGAGGGGCTCCTATAAATTCAGTCACCCTATTACATTCATCTGTTTGTGTCCACAAGGTAGATCCCTGTAAAACTTTTTATTTTTTCTCATAACCTTTTCTCAGGATCATAAGTTATTTTCAAAAGTTCTGTAATATGAAATTAAATAGGCTAAACTGCCGAAGTATTTTATCTTCTAGGCAATCAAAAAAGCTCAACAAGATGCCTTAGCTGAAAATCTACGACAAGTTAGCAAGGTACGATAAATGTAACTTATTTAAAGCATTAATAAAGTTAAAATTTGAGCAAATTAAATTTCATTTTATTATTGTTTCTAGGTAAAGTTAGCAGCTAATCAGAAAGGTGAGATTTTTTATATATCCTTATATACGATCTCACACAATAAACCAATTGAATTGCTTGAAATGTATATGTACTTTATACTTGCCAAGACCTAAAAATTGAAATGATAGTTTAATGGGAATACTTTAATTTCTACTAGACCTTATTTTAAGGATCTTTCATTGCACTGTATTTCATTATTCTGAAAGATTGTTCTGATAAAATATCATGTTTAAAATTTTAAGAAAAACTTGATGGTACAACTGTCATCAAACAGAAGAAAAATTATACACCAAAAAAAGAGACTGTAAAACCAACAGAAACCGATGCACATTACCATCATTCTGAAGAACTTGTTAAAAGTAATTTATTAGGGACGTATACCTTAGATAAACTTACGTCGGGATTCAAAGAATTCAACGGCAAAATTCCTCACGTTGAGACCAAAAAAGAGAGAAAACAAAAATCGAAGTATGAAGCTCCAACGAAAAAAACGACTCCGCGATTAACAGGTGACGAGTACCAAGCGGCTACAATGAACGATTATCTGGACAGTAATCGTGTAAACATTTTTATTAACGAGAAACCCGATAACACGAGATACGAACATTATCCACACGAGGGTGAATCAACCACAACACAACTTCGTTATAGCAGTGGTGACCAGCGTCGTAAACAAATCGACCGATTGCATTCAGAAGGATCCATTAGAACAGAGGTCGGTGTTTTTTTCGTGTTACAATAAGTACTGCTGCTTATGTTTTATTGACTGAAGGTTCTTCAACTAATCAAATGGATTGATGTTTCATCTTCGCTGCTTTCTGTATTTTCTTCAAATTTAGCTTGTTTTTTTATCAAATAGTATTTTCCATCTCCAATCAATTCACCGACATCGCGACAGCAGCTAATTTTAGAGCAATTGAACAACCTTCGACAGGTTTGTTCTTTTATCTCATTAGATTGGTGTAATACGAGCTAGGTGGGCACGTTTATAACATACAATGAATGATTGTAATAAGACACTGTTTGATCAGCAATTTGTATATATTCTTAAAATGTTTAATTCATGGCCTACATTGCTCTGTGAGTGATTGTTTTTCTCCCTTTAATTTTGTCAAAGCTTGTTATTGTTTTTCTTTTAGGGTTTGATGCGTAAACAACAGGAATACTTATAAAAGACACCTCCAAGTTACCTGTCTAAAATATACTTGTTGTTGATGTGCTTTGTCTGTACTCATATGGGAATTTGAGTTGCAGTGGTCTGTATTTATTATTCACAAATAATTTAATTTATACATTTGTTTATTTAAATCAATTAATTCAATCAATCAATTTAAAATTACTATAAATACTAATCAGTCATGCGAATGATATATCATAAATCAACTGCTGATCATTTCTAAAAAATTAAGGTAGTCTTTATAGTTTCTTTTTTAGTTCTTAAAGATCTTTCTGAAAATGTTTTTAAGTATGAAAAGTAGGTGGAAAAGCTTTAAGTGGTTATAAGTTTCAAGTATTCAATCGT
>JAUELD010117834.1:0-16637 GCA_031471615.1 Aglantha digitale | reverse complement strand
GAACCGTGGAGAACGAGCATTCTTCGACGTGAGGGTAATAAACCCATTCGCTCTGCGCCACAGGCAACAAAAGTTTGGAAATATTCTTAAAAATAACGAAAAAGAAAAGAAAACGAAATGTAACGCAAGAATAATCAACATCGAACATTGTTCCTTTACTCCTGTCGTTATGTCTTGTTATGGAGGTATTGTAAGGGAAGGAGATCATTTTGTCAAATCGCTTGCGAAAAAACTTTCCATAAAGAAGAATATCGTAGAATCGAAAGTTATTTCGTACATACGAACGCAGTTATGTTTCGCTTTACTTATTTTACTTTATTAACAATATAACTAGACAAAAAAACTTTTCTAGATAATAATGGTAATCTAAAATAATCAGAAGAAGACCGAATAAGTAAAGCGAAGATTTTTTATATAGTTATCAAACATAATTACTTACAAATAAATTTGATCCGTTTAAATATAAGTCTTTCAAAGTAGTTTAAAGGATATGCCAACAGTCACCAACGGACATGAAACCTATCATATAAGTTATCATTAATCAAATATTCTAATTAACCTGCGATTAATGATGCAGCTATTGTCTTAATGTCTTCAGTAAATATTTGAATATATAATGCGTAACATAAATAGATATTCAATGAAACTGTTTTTATGAGAACTGTCTAAGTAATATACCGATTTAAAATAAAAAATCATAAAACCAAGAAAATATCAATATTAAAACAGATCAGGACATTTTCAGAACAAACTTGAATAGCTGCACTATTTTTTAGATTATTAGTCTTTAATTGTAAAATGGAAATGGATTTTAACCGGATTCATGTATACCTAATATTGTTATATTTTATTCTTGATCGAGTTGTATTCCATTATCCAGATTTTGAATATTCTTAAATTAAGTTATAAACAACAACAAGCGATTTTAAACTTTAACTCAATTCTCTCTAATAATATATTTAAACTTTGTTGCATTGTATCAGCATTTTATTTTTAAAGAATAAAATTCGATTCGAATAACGTGTCATTTTAAAAAAAGTCTGAATGCTTTCTACGATGCAAAAATACGCTATTCGAATCAAGCTGATATAGACTGGTTACGAGGTTGGTAAATAATGTGACTTTATTTTATAATCATTGACTCTAAGTAAAAATATAATACAATATTTTACGAAGACTCGGTACAAAAGAACTTGTTACATATATATTTCCTTGGTTCATGCTAAAAACAATAACTAAACCTAAAAGTTGATTGGCCAATTAAACAACAATGACAACATGCTAACCATTTCTTTAATGATTATATTGAAACTCGTATTTACCATGAAGAAACCAAAAATTGACTTATTGCGATTTAACTCTTTATGTATTAATGAAAAAACCAAAGAAGTTTTACTAGCCTTTTTTACTAGCCGTGTATTACGTATAGCTATTTTTCGTAAAACTTGGTTTTAATAAAATATACCAAAACTTTGTGCACGCAATGAAAAAGGACTAGAAATATTATAAAAGCTACCGACAACTGACATTACAATTTGCTTGAATCTAAGGAACATGAAACTTTGTGAGCCTTCTATACCAACCACTTTACTTTGAGTAATCACATTCTTTTATATAGAGTTTATACAAAATTTAGCTATCAGAATTAGTAGCTAGTTTTCAAAGAGAAAGGATAAGGCTTTGCCTGATATCTCTTATATAATAAATTGCATACGATATAATTAAGTCAACTGATTTAAAAAGTAGGCCACTTTTCATCGGTCAGCAGTCTTTCGGAATGATTAAGTTAAATATTAAATTGTGGTGTTTATATGCTGTACCAACAATATTACAACCAAGGATGTTTCCCTTTTTCTTTTACCTCTTTTTTTATTTCTAGCTGGCTTCTAGCACTCGCCGTCAAGCTGCACTACCATCTCACCTTTATTCAAAAACAG
Organism: Aglantha digitale; assembly: GCA_031471615.1. Classification (NCBI taxonomy): domain Eukaryota; kingdom Metazoa; phylum Cnidaria; class Hydrozoa; order Trachymedusae; family Rhopalonematidae; genus Aglantha; species Aglantha digitale. The sequence continues at coordinate 14,700 of JAUELD010117834.1, read as the reverse complement.
AGAAATCTTCCGTGTCATATTCATTTAATTATTAAAGTAAATAATATACCGTTTTATAAAAATATAGTTTACAAAAAAGTATATTTTCTATCTACCAATTTCTTGATTTTGTTGCTATTTCTTCTACAATTGAACCAGTATATCAGAAAATCCAGGTTCATACTGTTTGAAATACATAGACTATATATTTTGCGGCTAGAATTTTCGACCTACAAACAAAATATGCCCTGGAGACCACGTTTCATGAAAGTTGATAGATTAACTAACCTAACTGAGAGACATTTTCATTAATATCTACGAAGGAAAGTATTATTATAATCACTTATACTGTGAGATATTAGAAGGAACCTATTCTGTAAAAATATTGTTTTTATAGACGTAGCTACGTAATAAAAGTACAAGCTTTATCATATTTATATGTCATAATACATTCAGAAAGGTTTCAAAGCATTGACACATTAAACTATACGTAAAAGATCTTGGTAAAAAAGGTTTACTTTAAAACAGTGTAAAAATTTAAAAACTTGCAGTAACATTTTAAGGAAGTTACGAAACTGTTAAGAAACAGTATTTTATTTCATACTTTTAAGCATAGCTGACATGTTTAAAATGGAAATTATACTAATTTTCCACTTTTGGATATTTTAAAAACAAAGTCATATTAAATCATGTTATTTTAAATAATAAATACCGAATTTCCAGACAATTCCTTTTTCTTCAACTCTAAAAATATGTAAGTTTTTAATTATCAAAACAAATAAAAAAAGACATTTTTGGAGTAGCAGTTAAACCGAATTTCGTAAAACGGTTTCTATCTAAAATCATTTTTGGATTTACAATTATTTAATAAAACCATTCTTGAGATGTCAAAATGTATGGGTTTCATCATTGTTTCTCTGATAATTTCCTTTTTTCTCCAAATTTCTCTGTGTCAACAGTTGTAAAACATCACCGAATAATGTTAGATTTTTCTTTCTCATGTACTCCAGGTACTGGCACTCTCTTATGTTTACACCAATTGACCTGAAAAAAGAAAACATTTTCATGGAATTGTCTTTTATGCATTTTAGTAAATTAACATTCCAGCATGGCGTATTTTATTGTTTTAATGGAAACCTGAGTTACCTTTACAGATACAGCATAACGCAACCTTTGTTGTACTATTTGCTTCCGTTTTAAAGAAAATAAAAATTACTTTATGTTTTCTTACCCTGAAACATTCAACTTCATTTTAATTCTGTTCAAAGTAACAGTATATTCAATGAACAATAAGAGTAAACCCAACGCAGAAACCACGATACCTAGTATCATTCCCCACCACAGTATAAGGAAAATGTACTGGTATATTATATGTTGACTAAACTCGCATATGAAAATGTGCTCGTTTTTATACATTTGCCTCAATTCGGCTGCTCCTTCATAAACATTACACAGGAGGAATGTCGGTAACATTGCGTTGCCAGGTTTTGATGAAAGGCGACGACCTGTAAATAAATAAACATTTGTGTTGTACCCCATTTAAAAAGATATCTCTACTAGAGAGAAGGACGAAAGAATATGTTGTAACGCGAGGCAGAGTTGCCTCTATAAGTGAGTGCAAGTTATACGGTTCCAAGTAAGTAAAGATTTTAATTCATAAGAAATCAGTAGTATATATCTTTTAATTACTTCAATTACTTATTGCAAGTTATTTAGTGAATATATAGCCATTTCTAAACTTCATTTTTGTCTTGTAATGTATAACTTACCCATATAATCGTTAGCCATGGAGTTATTCAACTTTGCCCAGGTGTTATAATTAATGCCATAATTCTTGAACCTTCCATTTAATATCTGATCAGTCAGAACGAATACCATTACGTTGGCAACTATGTAAAGAATTTTGCAAATGATGTTCCCTACAACTCTCATGTTTAGTCTAGAAGAGGGATTAACATTTCGGTTGAAGTAACTATTAACGATGGCTTCACACTTCCCATCTAGAAAAAAAAAAGATTTTACCAAAATAATGCATCGATACTAAACTAAAAACTTACATATCTGCATAAGTTTTTTTTTTCTTATGAAAATTTTCATGCGTGAATATTTTTTATTAAACTGAAACAGAACTTTAAAATATCTAAATCAAAAACATGAAACCTTTAATGCTTCCTTTTAATGATTCCAGATCGGTGTTTATATACTTGAAGAATACATATGGTACATAATAAATAAGTGCCATTGCAACCAAGAAAAATGTCATATATTGGTACTGTAGGAAAAAGGTTTTTTTCATGGGTGTACAGTTTGGGTTGTTTTTGGTAGAACACAACTCGCCATATGTTTTCCCTATCCCATTAAGCTTAATATCATCGGGAATTCCATAGTACCCCAACTTGTTTTGATGGAACTTAATGTCATCATAAACATAGAATCCATTGATCCAACATGAAGTGGTAGCGAATCCGCCGCTTGCAACTCCTACAGATAGGCAGTTGATTTTATCACTGTACCAAGTTAACCCAGTGAACATAGCTCCTACCATCATCATTTTCAAGAGGAATATTCTGGAGAACTGATCAGAATAAGAATCTTTCCTTGGTTTGATTTTTACTTTTATGATTTTGAAAACTTCATCGTGAATAGCCATGACAAATTATATCTAGAAAAAAATAAAGATAAAAATAAATTATTGTCGTTATGTTCTTGCTACCATTTTTTTGATAATTGTTGTTAATATTATACAGCTACTAATATTTTTGAAAGCATTTGTTACATCAGCAATCACGATGCTCCCCGGACAATTGCCCCGTCTAATTTCCTTCCCTCTAAAAATTTCCTTCAGACAATCGCTTTTTACATTTAACGCTATTAATTGTAGATAGAAATAAAAAAATTAAATATTCTTTGACTATACTGCTTGTCCAAGGGACAGTTAATAGGGAGCAATGGTACCATCAAATTAAACTAAAAAAATTCATTTACTGCAAATATAAATTTGAATAAAGAAACAACAAGAAGTAATCAGAAATGATCACCAGAAATATATTATTATTATTAACCAGTATACTTACTTTTGGTTTTGAATAAATATTTAATTGTATTAAGTTATACTTTCTCTATAATATCTTGTTTTTACTAAAGAAATATTTTCGTATAAAATATTTAATTTCAAAACAACATCTAGTCCCCATTTTTCTTAGATTCTTCAGGAAGTTTTTCAACATATTCTCGACCAAATTAGGATTGAGCTTGTCAAAATTTACATGGGTATCAAATTTCACTTAAGAAATGACAAATAAGTGTCAGATTCTATAAAATCCAATCTAGAGATATTTAGCTAATACACTAAAGGAATTTTGATATGAGGTTTGAACTATATGACACATAAATTAAACTCTGCGCGTAATACCATAACCTATGGTTATACCATCGTTATAGTAAACCAGTATTATACGCCGCCACCTTATTTCTATGGGTACGCTTTAGCGTTTAAAGGGTAACATAATAATGTTTCCATAGTAACACCTCAGTATTTCCATGTTAAAATTTCCAGTATCAATAAAAAATTTTCTTTGTCTACATAATCGTTATTGGTTGCCTGAAATGTAAACAAAAACAAAAAGCACGACTGCATATTCAACTTTGAGTTTTAATTTTCAAGTGTGCTTTATCAAATTTTTTCATAGCCCTTGGTTATATTAAAGTGAACGTTCTTCGAAAAGTTGTCCTTCATAAAAGTGAAAACGCACAGAAAATGTTTAACTGACAAGTATGAAGTATCTGCCGTATATCACATGACGTATTCGAACCGATAAATGATGGCAGTCATTACTTATATTTTGAAAAAGTTATTTATTATTGAAAAAGTTTTGTCTCTATAATAAGTATTGATTCTTCACAACCAAAAACAGGTCATAGTGGTTCAAAGAAATTTAAATTCATTGATAATGGTCTAAATTGGAAACCAGAAATTGGTCATTAACCATCATAAAAGTTAATTTTATAAATTGTCGGATGGATTTTATTAATACAATTTAATGTAATATCTATGTTTTTGTGTACCTGAACATTTAATTTAACATTTTGAAAAAAAAAATTTGCCCCTACGCAAACGCTATCAAAAATATAGCTAAATTTTTTGTTTCTTTCCGCACACTATGGTCGTTCTTAATTTTACATTCTCTCTAAAATTAGATGTTTTGTTGATGAAATTCTTAGGATACAATAAAATCTTTTCCTATAAATTCTCACATAAAATCCTATATTTGTAGGTCTTCAATTTAGTAAACACTTTTTTTAACAAAATTGGAGTTTAAGTTATTATATTGGAAGTTATTCTCTATTATTAAAATAATTCTTAACGTTTCTTTATCATTGTTGTTGAGGTAACTAAACGTTTTTATAAAAACAAAAAAGTATATTTTTTTTCTAATTTAGCAATTTAATCTTCTTGCAACTATATTTATACATCTCTCATTGACTTTTTCATTTTTCATAAGCAGTAAAAAAAATTTTTGTGAGTTATTGTTACCTTATAAAAGTTGTTAGGTTTAGAGAAATTAAAGTTCAGAGCATGGGTTTATAAAATATAGCCATTTTAAGCCATTTATTAGTTTTCTTTTAGCCAGTTTATATAAATAAATTGTATTTTTAAATAAAGGTTACCCCCTACATTAATGTGGAAGGAGAGCCCACACATTCGAAATTAAATTGTCCAATAAACTTTATCCACGATGGTAAATGCTAAAACTTGCTATATTAGATTTACCAGGGACAGAGATCCAAATAAAGTATGTATGCTTAACCTTTTATTCATATATTTTGTATTTATATTTATCTTTGTAGCTAAGTTAGGTATATTATTACATACCATCAGTTTGAGGATAATCATACCATCGTCCAAGATATTTGGTTTCAAAAATTCCCTTGTAAGCTGTTCTGGGGAATTTCTTTGCTGTCTGTTAAATTACTGTAAGATAACTTTCGACTCGTGTAGAAACAGATCCATATTTTATTTTATCGCTATCCTACTCTTATTAATCCTAGATAATGACCAAACAAAAACAAGAAATACCCCTCATGGGTTATATAAAGATCATATAAGATTATTATAAACATAAAATGTAAAAGAAAATAAAACCAATCATATAACGGTAATACGTAAGACAAAGATTTTTAACGCAAATCCACAAGTTGGCTCTTTTCAATTAATGCCCGAAGTCCATTTTAAACTGTTTTCTATTTTCGTGTTTAGTTACAAACATAACAAGAAACTCAAGTTTTTTAACTCCTTCGCGCTACGAAAAATAAAACAATTACTACACGAAAAAAATAATAAATGAGTTTAACGTCAATTATTATGAGTAAACGCATGTTTTCAGCAAATATGAACAGTTAATGTCACGTCTTATTAAGTGAAAGTAAAAGTCCCTCTATTTCAGTTTTCAACCAATTAAATTTCAGAGTTCAAACAGCTCATTTACAAAAAAGAAAAAAGAAAAACTCTCAGTTACTAATCACGAAAAAAAAAATGCATGCCGAATTCTTAATATTGTAATGGGATATGAATATTTTATGCCATATAACCCAGTAGTTGTGAAAACTGAGCGAATCTTTCGACAAGCAGTTTTTAAAGTAATTAGAAAAAGTAGAACCATTAATGTTAACACAAGACAATCATTCCTTCTAAATAACATTTAATTACTGTAAGAGCGAAGTACAAAGACATCTGCTAAACTTGTGTGCAAACATATGCGCATATATATTGAATTGTTCAAAACCATTGAAGAGGAATCGAATATATTAAGTTTAACAAATAATAAAAACAACTTTCCCAGAGGTGTTAAGATAATCTCTTAACTTTATACTACTATGTTACATTAGTAACTAGGTTAGCATTTTTTAGATTGTATTTTTTAACTGGAGATTTTCGAAAATTGTTTTTACTATCTTAGTTAGTGCTATTAAAAATTACAATTTCAAGTCTGTCAGCTTTCTTTGAATACAGATCTCTCTTAAGATACACAACACCAAGTGCCTATATCCTAGATACCTTCAAGTACCCTGACCCCAAGTGGATTATCAAATTGTATTTAGAAAAACATAGATTTGACAGTTTATTGTCACGATAAAATTGCGTGCTCAAAGCAATGTTGCCCTTTTAATCCTGAGCTGTTTTGAAAAGAAGATTATTCTAAAAACAATGTATTTGATGAAAAGATATATGCGTTTGTAATTCAGCTGCTAGTTCCTAGAAAAAAGCTTAACTAGTTACTAATGTAACATAGTATAAAGTTAAGCGATTATCTTAACACCCTTAAACGCCTTTATACACCCTTAAGGTAGGATCGTTATTTTGGGTGCTTATTATCAGTTTGACTTTTTCTTCGCTTTGATATTCAGTTATCATAGCAACTTGGATTACATTTCGGTTTCAAAGTTTCGCACTGTAATGATATTTCATTATCAAAAAAAAACTCATTAAAATATGCCCCGTGTGTATTTTATTTAAAATAATGTTCAAACTATTTACTTTGTGGTTGCTTAGCAACACTAAAGTTTATCGAGATGAAAACAAAATATAATAAAATTTTTGTAGTTCTTGTATAATAATTTTGTATATAACTTAAAAATAATTTAGAATTTCTCTGTATAATAATTTAGTTTATAACTAATAAAAAATTTAGAATTTCTTTTTAAATTCTACTTTTATGTTATTCTCAGTTGAATCAGTTTAAAAGACATTCAGCGTCTTTTATTTATATAGATTAGTGTACTTTTATTCTGTTGACAACTCCAACGAAAGGTAAAATGTTAATCTTGTCGTACTGTGGTGAAATTTTCTGTCTATTCTTTTTTCAGCGTAAGGGTTACGTTTTTATGTATATTCCGGTCTTGAAATTGGAATAAGCAGAAAATAGCAATAGACAGAAAACTTCATACTGCACATAGCAGTTCGATTTCACTTGTAGTAATCAAATACGTACTTAGATTTGGGTTTGTGCTAACAAATATTACACTAGAGAGAAAGAGAGGGAGGCAAATATATTTTTTTTCAAATTATAATTATAATGTAAAAACCGCTATAAAAAGAAAATTAAAATATACCACTTCCAAGGTATACCAAAATACAAACGGAATTAAATGGTACACTAAACTTTAAGAGTGAAACTTAAAAAAATTCACAAGCGAGAACTATACAACTATATTTGAGGTAAAGTTATATACGAATTACAATTTTTTGAACACAGACTCGAACACAGGTTTATGGATTCAGTTATGGATTTGTTCCATATCTTTGAACTAAGTATCTTGCTTATGTGAGTGAACTTCATAGAAGTCAGTGACTATACGAGGAGAAGTTCATGGTTCTGGTTCTGGTGTATTTAATGCTCCCATTTGTGCTACGGTGGCATTAACACTTATCCGCTATTTATTAAACGCAGAGCAGACCACCTCAGACTCTAGCCGCAAAAAACATTGCGGTAAAAGTTTAGACACTCCGATAAAAACAGATCAAAGAAATGTAAAGATTTGAAATAAAAATTTGATGAAAAAAAAATGTTGTGAAATTTCTAAATGCAAATAATCATATAATAAAGCTTAACAATCAATATGCTTTAATATATGATTATGCATTTATAAATTTCACAACGTGTTTTTCATCGAAAGAAAAATAACACTGATTTACAACAGAAACCTTTCTTTTTGTTTCAAAAATAACTCGGAAAACATGTGGCTTGTTGAACAAACATTTAATATTTTCAAATATTTTCTTCTCACAGAAATATTAAAGCTTTCAAGCGGAGAGGTGCGTGACTGATATAATTTCCACACTAAGAATTTAAGCTCTCCCAATTAGTTATGACAACCTAGGTGGTATTTTTAAAGTTTTCGTAACTTAGTATCATTGTTATCGGTTAGACCAGAGAGATAGAAACACTATTTAAGGCTAAAAGATGCTATATCAGGCTCCAGTCGTCAGTGAGTAGTTTCCTATAATTCATTCACTATTTAAAGGGAAATCCTTGGTCCAAGGTTTTTGTATATTTTAAATCCGCCAATTTATGCTACGCAAGTGTATTTACATTTTTGCATTTCATATCAACAGGCAACTGATTGAATAAGATTGCTGGAGGACTAATATATATTTTCATTAGTAAAGAACTAAAATGACTGAGGGAAGGGTGGTTTGAGATGTTTAAAAAATGCATAAGCAAAAAGTATAAGACAGCATTATCCAAAATTTTGATTGTAGATGTGGTTAGGGATTCGGCTTTACATTCATTTGTGTTTAAAAGAAGGTCAAAAATATGGACTAATAATAAAAATTAAAAGACAGATGGTTAAAAATCGATGAAACGAGGAAACAGAAAACTTCTACATCTCTTTAGGAGCACAGAAATCCGATAGAAAAGAATATTTAAAAAGTTTATTCAGCAGTTCAACATTCATAAATTTTGAAAACACATATACAATGGTATGAATCAATCCTTATAAGTAAAGGTTAAACTGAAGTGAAGGTTAAACTGAAGTGAAGGTTAAACTGAAGTAAAGGTTAAACTGAAGTAAAGGTTAAACTGAAGTAAAGGTTAAACTGAAGTGAAGGTTAAACTGAAGTAAAGGTTAATCTGAAGTAAAGGTTAAACTGAAGTAAAGGTTAAACTGAAGTAAAGGTTAAACTGAAGTAAAGGTTGAACTGAAGTAAAGGTTAAACTGAAGTAAAAGTTAAACTGAAGTAAAGGTTAAACTGAAGTAAAAGTTAAACTGAAGTAAAGGTTAAACTGAAGTAAAAGTTAAACTAAAGTAAAGGTTACACTGAAGTAAAGGTTAAACTGAAGTAAAAGTTAAACTGAAGTAAAGGTTAAACTGAAGTAAAGGTTAAACTGAAGTAAAGGTTAAACTGAAGTAAAGGTTAAATTGAAGTAAAGGTTAAACTAAAAAAAATATCAATATGTTGAGTAAACATTTCTTTGTCCTAAACTTTCAACTTCCAGAATAAATTTTTGAATCGCAAAAGAAAGTTGTACTGGTACGATGAACATTCGTTACAACTACCAAAGTTAATACAACAGCAGCCAAAACGTCTTAGTAGAAAACAAAACAACACAACCAAGTGTAGCAAGTGTAGTAAAAAACTATAAAGTTAGTCTGATGGGAGATATTTTCTTGTATCGAGCAGTATCGAAAGAAATAAAACCAGAAGATACTTTGTGAAACTTTACACGAAAGAGAATGTAGAAATAACGCAAGTTCTGATTAGCTAGCTAGATCAAAAAATGTATTATCTTAGTTAGAAATTAACCTAGATTATCCATTTTCTTTATCGAATTATCATGCCTGTTTTCATTTCAAGCAACCCAATAGATGATATCTATGAACTATTCTTTGTATCAGTATATTTTGAATTCGCTAACTGATAGCTGTAGCCGACAAGAAATCGTTTTTAGACTTTTATAACAAATTACTTGAGATACGTAGAGCTCATTTATACCGTACAGCGTTTCCGCTTTTTATGTTAAGATTATTAAAGAAATGTTTTCTTTAGTAGAAAAATCTGTGGCTCAAGCTGGCTTTGGTTTTATAAATAGAAAGATAGATATATGTCATAGATTCTATTCATAGATATAGTCTATGTAATGTGTATGGGTATGGGTTTCAAGTTTACAGCTTAAATCTCCGGAGTTTCCAAGTGGCTTGAGATTAATAGGAAAAACAAGAAAGCAGTTGGTGATGTAACTATATGAACGCAGTCATTTTAGTGCACCTAAGGAATTGTTGGAAACACGTCATTCTTTTTTAGTACTACTACTTGTTGCAACTTTCGTCCATGTGTTTAGATCCTAAAAAAATGTAATTCATTTATCTTTTGGCATGAAACATTTAACTAGATGGGGTGTTCAGCAAGTAATCCTAACCACGACAAGCACAAGGTAACTAACATTTAAATTATCTTAAAAAATTCTAGCTGCTATACATACTGAATGTAAGTTACACCGGCTCTCTCATATAAATTTCGCATGTTGGCAACTAAAAATGAAGTACGGAGTTTAACTTTTCACAGTGAATTTTATGAAAAATAAAAAGACACTTTATTATAACAAATAAATATATAACAAATAAGACGACTCTTCTTTATAATTCAACAGGTGGTTATGTAATGCAATGCATACCATACAATGTTAGATGTCCATACAATGTTTGATGTCCGTGCAAATTTTGATGTTATTTTGTTCATGAAATGTTGGATGTCCATACAATGTTATGTTATTGCATTTTATTATCTATTCATACAGTGTTCTTGACATGACATTTTTTTTCTTCCATCTATTATTTATGTATTTATGTGAATTTTCTATATATTTTTTTTTCTTATTAATATAATAAAAGATTTGGTGTTACTTCTTCGTATTAGCCAATCATAGCCTGTAACAATGAGGAGGAAACGAAAATAAAGTTCGATGAAAAAATAATTGAGGACACGAAAAATGATAACAACAACAATGATGGTAAAGAGCAAACACAAAGGAAAGATAGTCTAACAAGTGTTACATCAATCAATGTTACAGATGGCAACAATAATACTACTTTAAAACATTCAGCTGAAAACAAAAATGTGAACGAAAAAGAAGATTCAAATACGTTAGCTGATTTAAAAACATTAGCAACTATTAAAAGAAAGCAAACCGTTCGCAAAATGGACTACCCAAAAGAATTGCGCCCTCGTTCCATTTCAATTCTAACGGATGATGGAGCTTACGAAGAGTCCGATTCGGATGAAATCTTTATTACTGATTCGCACAAGTTAAACGAGGCGATGAGTTTAACACAAACAAACGAGAAAAATGTTATCAATATTATCGTGCGAGGCAATAATGAACGAGTTGAAAAGCTGAAGGAAATATATTTACAAGAGTATGATGAAGTAAGATTTCTTCTTCTTCTTCTTCTAGTTACAATAAATCAAAAGCAGCTTTTTTAAAATTTCTATGACGTTGGTTGGATTAAAGTTTTATTGTCAAAATTGTTTTACATTAAATAATTTATATAATTTATTTGAACTCATAAACTCGAAAATTACAGAAGTGAGTTTATATATTATATTGTGGTAATATGAATAATAATATTAATCAAAAAAGTTTTTACCAACTGTAATTTCCTCTTAATAACTTCTAATATCAACCTATTATTATGGCTTATTCATCTACATTATTTTTTTAACAGGATTTAATAAAAGCCATCAAACGTAACATTGGCGGTACTGTTCAATACATTCTGACAAATATCTTATTACCTACAGAAGAATACGTAGCCAATCTTATGAGGCGCTGTATGGAACAGAAGGATTATGTTTTGTTAACTGAAGTATTGTCATCATGGAAACCGCAAGTTATACAATCAGCAAAACTTCTTTATAAAGACCGTAAGATATTTTTGTTAAGACATTTGTGAAGTGCTCTCGATTTTAGTAATGTTATATTCACCACAAATCTCTTTTTGTTTTAAGTTTTTTTTCGCTAGCCAGAAAAGAATTGTTAAATCTAGTGAAATGTTCAAATATCGCTAAAAACGTCATCTTGTGTTCGAAATTTTAATCATTCAGTTTTAAAAAAAACCTTTAGAAAATGAAAATACACTTTTTGTTTTTATGATTGTAGTTCACTTAGTTGTAAAACCACAAAAAAAACTAATTATCTGAAGCCACAAATTGGCGAGTTATACCAAAGATATTAATCAGCAAGTCATACTTAATATATTAGTTGTCGAGTTGTACTTAAAATATGAATTGGCGAGTAATACTAAGGATAATAACTTATACCAAGTTATATTTTTATATTGAAATTAGGTTATATCGATTCATTCGAAAACGACGTGAAAACATCGCTAGATCAAAATGTCACTGAAACACTTAAAAACGTTATTCTGCCTTTGTCATATCTTCAAAGAAACAACGTCAACGTAGAATCTTTAGATGAACCAGCATTGATCTTTAGTGACGTCGATCAACTCAATGAGGGTGCTGATAAAATAATTGAGGTGCTTACGCAAATACCGTGTAGCACCACTAGATTAGCCGTGCTGTTTGAACAGTATAAACTAAAGTATTATCTTGACATCAAAGACACCATAGATTTGGAGTTTCATGATGATGCTCAAACCTGTTTAAAAACTATCGGTAGGTACATATTTACGGCTCTAGGTAGGTGAACATATACGACTGTAGGTAGGTACATATTTACGACTGTATGTAAGCACAAGCATACGACTGTAAGAAGGTGCATATATACGAATGTAAATATATATATATAACTGCAGGTATGCACATATATATATACACGACTGTAAGTATGTACATATGAAACTTTAGGTATACACACGTTTAATGATGTATATTTCACTAATTCTACAACCGTTATATTTTCGTTTACAACTCTCTGATAAGTAGAAACTGAAGTAACAACAAATTAGGTTTTAAGCATACATCGCTTAAGTTCCACATGATCAACAAGACAGAAGAAATATCTTAAATATTGTATTCATTTTACCTATTAGTTCTAAGAGTAACCATGGTTTCATCTTTAAAAGACTTCTTTCCTCCTAAAAGTAGTTTTGTTTGCTTGTCATAAGAACCTACAAGAAAGTGAAAATCATTCTGAAAGCATGATAATAACCATACCCTTCTTCTTATTCTTGTATCGTATTTATTATTGTTTAACACGTTTTTTATACAACAAAATGGTAGCTTATCAAGATGACATGCTTAGCATGAGGGCAAGGTGTTCCTTGTTTATATAAAGAAAATTTCATGCTTTAAAATAAACGAATTGACATTGGCACTGCTATTGACAGTCAACTTGAAATATTTTCTTTCAAATTTTCCTCATAAAAATGTTATGAAATCAATATTTTGTGAATATATTGTTCGTTTGATTTTAAACATGGTAATAATAGTTGGTAATAATCCATTGTCAATCCTTTTGTAGTAAGAATCGCTTCAAACGCATCGCAGTATTTTGCCAAGGAATTAAAAGCCGCCGTGATGGAGAACAATGAAGATCGTATTGTTCATATTATAGTTAGTAGATACCAGGTAAAATTGTATAAATTGTATATTTTTTTACGTTACCGATGGGTCTACTCATGCCCAAACCATTTACACATTTGATAATAATAAAAAAACTGTAAAATTAAACTTTTTATAACGGCCAAAATACCATTTTAACTTATATAACATTTTTTATCTTTGTACAAGAAAATAAAAAGTTCATTTCCATAAATCATCAAAATATCAAAATATTAGAACACTTACAAGAATGCATGCCTCTTATGCGTATAGCTATCTATTCTAAATATAATATTCCTTCTAAACCTTATTTACAGCCTAAGTTATAGTTTTCTATGTATGCGACCTGCCCAGGACAGAGTTATAAAGTTAACGATGTCTATCTAATTTGAGTTGACGAGTATTCGACTGTACAAATGCTCATTAAATAGTGTTTAATGGGGACCGCTTCTCCTAGCAACTTTCGGTTAGATAAATAGCAAGTTTTTAATAATGGCAGAACTATTTCTTTATTTTCTTTTTTTTTATACGACTGTAGGTAGGTACATATTTACGACTGTAGGTAAACACAATCATACAACTGTAAGTAGGTGCATATATACGAATGTACATATACGACCTACTGTAAGCAGGTGCCCAAATAAGAAATGGTTAAGGTCACTCTCCAGTATGCAAATATTGCAGGATTTCCCAGAGCATGACTTGCTACTTGCTATTGCTATTATATTGTGTTTAGAATGATCTTGCCAACATCAAAGAAATCTACAACGATCTTGACACCGATCAATCGTTAGCTGAATCAATACAAAATGGTGTATCTTCCGACATCCAGTACTTGTTGCTGCGGTTAATAAAAAAATCTCGAAGATAAAACGTTGCTTTCATAGATTCCGATTTTAAAAACGAAATTCAGCTACCATGTTTGTACCACGTGTCAAAGCAAACCGCTTACATATTGTATATAATACACTAAAATACAAGTAATTAAACTAGACTAGGAAAGTTGGTTCCAACTTTGAATCGGACCGTTCATATTTTTATCAAGCTGTAATTTGCCGTAACTTCCGATGCTGTCCAAAATACCGATTACCATTTATCCTTGTACTATTTATCTTTAAACTCTTCTGCATTTTAAAGCTTTAAGGGTTCGTGATATTTTCTGTTAAACATGGAGTTTATGAAATTGTGAATAGTAAACTTAAGAAAGCCTTATTTGAACCCTATTAACCATGGACTTTTTAGTATTTTTACCCATGGAGTTTTGGGCCACAAAAGATCCCCTCAAGACGCTTTTTTACATTTCTTGAATTTTTTTTTAATTTATCTATGAACCCCTTACTAAAAAAAAAAAATTTCCGAATTTGTATTAAATTTTTTTCACTTACTTAAATTCAATGAAAAAGAATCAAATGTTAAAAATAAAGTTTTCGACTTTGTATGAATTTAGTCTTATATATTTTCGTCCACAACTCGTCCTAGACCTCCTTATAAATTCCGTTTGATTATTTCGATTAGCTCAATATTCTCAATTTTCTTTTTATATGCGACGCATGACAGCAATTTACTAGATTCTGAAAATAACTTTTTTCTGTATTTATAAATTATTAAATTTGAAAATAGATAATGTTTGTTTTTTTATCTTTTTTGGCAAAAAA
>JAUELD010117726.1:3063-16505 GCA_031471615.1 Aglantha digitale | reverse complement strand
ATAGAAGTATGATAGATAGAAGTATGATAGATAGAAGTATGATAGAAGGAAGTATGATAGGTGGAAGAATAATAGATGGAAGTATGATAGATAGAAGTATGATAGATGGAAGTATGATAGATGGAAGTATGGTAGATAGAAGTATGATAGATAGAAGTATGATAGATAGAAGTATGATAGAAGGAAGTATGATAGGTGGAAGAATAATAGATAAACAAAGAAGACCAAAAGTAAATAAAGAAAATAAAAAATTAATTTTCATACAGTATTAACTTTTTTCTGAGTTTCTTGCAGCTTTTTGTAAGCATCATTCATTTTCACATGCTGAGCTTTTAGATCTTTAAGTGCAGCCTCCATTTCATTTTTTCGTTTCTTGCATGTAACTAAATCCGTTATCCAAGCTGTAAATTTGCCGACTAAAAAAAACAGGGAGGTTAGTTGGAATAAATTTTTAAATCCATCTAAGTAATAAATGGTGAATAGCTTTGTGAAAACTAATCGAAAATCATCCATAATTTGGCGTCGATACTTTCTTAAAGTTTTTACTAAAGAGTGTCTCTAGATTAAATCATAGACGTACAATATATATATATACATATATCTATGGAGAAATATATAATAACAAAATGTGTTTTGCATGAATAAATGATAGAACAAATATGTTTAAAGGGAGATATGTTTGTATTGTAAACAAGAAATGAAATGTTTTGTTATGGATATTAAAAAAGGATATCTTTCAAAGTGAATTCAACAGAGCATCGAGCATCAATCAGTCGACTATAACAAAATATTCCTTGAATGATATAATGATTGGGTGGATAAAATAGATGTTTTTAAAAAACAGAGTAAATGGAGTATTTATAAAAAAAAGATAAACTGCATAAGCTGTAAATAATAAATGGCTTTAAAGAATAAAGATAAATAGAAAATAGTTGATGTTAATGGTATCCCGGCGAATTGTTCCCTGAATAATTGTACTCCAGAAAAGTTTTTAGCACCGTAATTGTCTTGGTATTAAGCTGCATGGTCGAAAGTCTTAAGAGTGATGATTATAACTCAACCCACTTATAAATTGTCCATTGGCGTACATCGCATTTGCTAGTTATGACGATAATTATTTTAAAATTCCTGTAGAGGGTAAGTTAGCCAAATAAACATATACGTCTATGTATAGTACCACTAACACTACACTCTAATGCCTTTTGAACGAGGTGCGTTCAATTTGGATCCATTTAAAATGATATTTTACAAAAAATATTCTGTTCTTTAATTTATATCTTATTTTATTAATGCAGAGTGATCCATCTGCGAGACTTAAATAATCCCTTAAAGGTTGTTCTTTTAAATAATTGTCAACGCAATTTGGCATATTAATTATTTAGATATATAAAAATTTGTATTGGGCCAATAATGCGGAGGAAATCCCCCGGTGAAACTCTCCAGGTACCTAATTTACCATGAATTATAATTTAAATAAGTTAATCATATCAACTAAAAAAAATGATAATATAAGCAAATTGGTAAAAAGATAATAAAATCATTTATTTAAATAAATATTAATCAAGGATGTAGAACATAGATGCTGGGTCCTGACCAGTAGGATAATATAGTGAAACCACAATAATAAAATTCTGAACCAATTTCGTCTTGGATAAAAAAACTATACTTACATAACTCCATTACTTTGAATATACCTCCGAATACATTAAGGTACTCGTTGTAAAACTTTAACACGCCAAAAACAATTTTCAATGCGGCATTGTTTTTCGCTAACTTCTCCAAATAATGGAAACCGAACAGCTTGGAGATTTGAAGTTTTGCTTTATTCATTAAGCCAAGAACATCATTTGTTAAAAACTTGGCAACCTGGTTGAAAATTAAAACTATTTTAATTCATTTTTAAGATTAGTTTAAAAATCTCACTTAACTTATTTTCAAACATCAAGCTATCAAATATTTTGTGTCATAATTTTAGACAGAGTAATCACTATACTTTCCTTGCTTACAAACCACTTCAGATAATAACATATTAAAAAACTGATTATGTAGAGATCAATGCGTTGTGAATAATTTACCCCATCCAGTTTTACAAGTTTAAACATGTCAGCAGTCATCTTGATATAACCTTCTGTCATTCCAAATCCCCCGATTCCACTGGCGTCAAGTAGTTCTGTTTTCGATTTGTCTTCAGTTTTTTCGAATTCCTTACCAACTTCGTTTATTCCATACTGTAGCACGGTATCGTTCTTGGCTTTTAAGGCTTTCTAAAAATTCATTTAGATTAGCTTCTTCGTGCAACGCTACTACGAGCACAGGAAAGATGTATAGTTAGTGTTAAATAACTCCACACACTTGAAGCAACACAAAAATTATTATTTACATTTAAGTGAATGTATCATTGACCAAAGATTCCTATTGGTGCTTCACCAATTCAAACAAAGCAAAAGTATTATAATAGCATTCTTTACATAGGTTACATAGGTTACATACCAAAGCATAATAGTATGCTTGCTCACCTTGAGTTCGTTTGAAACGTTGTTCATTTTTGCAATGATTGATGGGTCGAGGGTTTGCACTGTCAACGTACTTGATAACGTAACTCTTCTCACGTTACGAAACACAACTTGATTGTTGTGGTTCACTGATTTGATTTGAGCCAACTTCTTTTTCACTATAAAGTACGATTACTATACAAATGAATTGTTTATTTGTATGTGTAGGAGCATTTAAATACACAAGAACCTTGGGCCAAGGACTTCCCTTGCATAGACACTGGCTTCTGGGAAGCCTTGTATTAAAAAAATCACTCTGCTTGACATCAAACATTTCCCTCCCACCACATATTGACTACATTAATTTACCTCTCTCATCTTTTCACTGTCCTTCGTGTTATTAAAAGGCGCGAAAATATGTTATGAATTTAAAACAACTATAAGAAGTGTTGCAGCACATGGTACTGTATACTTGTTATGGCAACTAAAGTGTATTGTATGTTACCAAATGACAAAACCTTGAATGACGAAAACCATTATTTGTCATTTAAAGAGCAACAGTACTTTCAAATAATTTCTGATTACCTGCTGCCCACTGTTTATCCATTGTCTTTGATTTCAAATTGATTTCGTTCTTTCTTCTTTCAAATTCTTTTCTATTACTACAATACGAAGGGTGTAATCCGCAACAGCCTTGAGTGAGAATGTTGAACCCTTTTATCACACCATCACCAATAACTCTGATTATTACTCTAACTGGTGGAACTGGAGGTATTCGAATAGGCGGAATTCTTATGGGCGGTATTCTAACAGGTGGAATTCTTACAGGCGGTAATCTAACAGGTGGGATTCTTACAGGCGGTAATCTAACAGGCGGAATTCTGACAGGCGGTATTCTAACAGGTGGAATTCTTACCGGCGGTATCCGAACCGGTGGGATTCGAACCGGTGGGATTCGAACAGGTGGAATTCTTACACTAAATCTTCTACGTCTTCTTCCCCCAAAAAATGCAACAGCACCATTCGTTAGATAAACAATCGTTAATATTGCCAAAAACATGCGCTTTAAATTGACCATTTTGTGTGTTTACATTAACCAATATGCACTAAGTTTGCGACAGTGCCAGTACATACCCTCTCTATTGAACTGAGATATTAATATTTATTAGTTTGCAAAAATATTTCGTGTAATTGAATGAACAGTGATCAGTAGATTCGTAACAATATTTTCACAAAGTTTTTACAAAATCGTTTTCTTTCTGATCAACCCATTAAAGCACATCAGATAAATGCTGTAAAAATACTTCCTCTTTTCATTTAATTATGTGTTCGCATTTAATTGCCTTCGTGAATTAAGAATATCATTTATAATTGCTCTTAATGTAAAAATAAGAATTTTATGTAAGCGATTAGTAATGATTTTAATAACATTTCTTTTTATAATATCTGAGGAGGAAAGAACAACTACCGAATCGAGCGTTATGCTTGAATAGCTAATGTGATATAGTACTAGCCAACCTCTATTTTACATAATGCAACTTTACATAAAAGCCCATTTATTTTTTGCAAATTATAATGTTCATACTGATAATGGTCAAGGGACATAATGATCAAAACAAAATGTTTTTTAATTTTATCTTTTTTTTTTCTCCAGAGATTATTCATTGTCATAGTATATTCAACCAATCAATTCTCAGTTTAGTAAACCGTACTGAAACAGTTTAAGCTATAAAATTCAAAAACATAATTTTGCAGACCATATCATATGATCCCTATATTTCTGAGGTCCCTATTTTTGTACAGTTGTAGTTTAGTTGCAAGTTTATGTATATACGAAATTCTAGAAAAAAGCGTTTCCAATAAGGCTCAAGAGAAAAACACAAATTGCCATTTGGTCAGTAAATTTTTAGAACTCTCTGATAAAACTTGCATCCATTGATCTGAAAAATACCATTAACCGATGTTATAAGTTGGTGAACTATACACCTTTGTTTATTTCTATTTATTTTTATATATTTCATGTTAACAGATCATTTAATTCACCTGTTGAACCAATTAACCACCAATAAGATTAATTCTTTGTTTATGAAAGCCATTAAGCAGCTACCACAATGCAACAGTTACTTGCAACTAAATATAAAACGTATGAAATCAACCCACTCACGATATTTCGTACTTCCGTACCACTGATAAAGTTCTATGAAGAATTTCTATTGCCACACGGAGTAACTCTTTCTCTTTATTTATTTTTTGATCAAGATTGTAGATACAGAAGAAACTTATTTAATTCTATTTATATTTTTGTCTAAAAAATTCAACTCAGCCAACGATAAGTTCAAAGAAAAACCAATGGATAAAAAAATAATAGTTTTACACTTATATACTTTTTTTAGAAACAAGCATCATCAATGCGAGACAAGCATCATCAATGCGAGATAAAATGCATCATGTAAAATGATAAATATAAACAACTACTTATGCGAAAGACGATATTAACCGTATTCGTCCTGTTTGGGTAACGGGTAATAGGGTAAACAATTCTAGTATTTTAAAACAAAAACGGGTGACGTTAATTTGGATAGATTCAAAGCTATAACAAAGAAAAAATATGCTATAATAAATACTACCATGGTAATAATAAATACAAACAAAACAAATGAAATGAGATAGATTGAAAGAACAACAACAGGGATAATATTTTGTATAACGACTACAGATGCAAATATTTACATAAAAATAAAACGGCGATTGATAAAGCTAACAAGTCAAAGATTATTTCTTGCTAGATTAAAGATCAACTTCAACTATGATATACGATGATGATACTAAGATACATCAGAGATACATAAACAATTTTTTCTCTCCAAGAACTCAATAAAAGCTCAAAAACGACAATTAAAAACAGGACAAAGGTATGAACACGCTAGGACGAGAATATATTGTTTTCGCCAAAGCACGCCCTTGTTTTTCAAATATTGAGTTAAAACTTAAGTTCAAATGATAGTTTAATAGCAATATTAAACTTTCACATTCTTCTTATAGATAATCATTAATTTTTGAGAAAAATCGATAAAAAAAGATAAACATTTGATAAACAAGGGGTATTTCATAAACACTTTATTTATTTGTAAATAAAGAATTTGTAAAGCTCTCTATTTTGTACCTAAAATTCATAAATATGTTTCATTAAATACGAAAAATGTCAATCTGAACAACCTTCATCGCTTTTAAGTTTAACAAAATGCCGATTGAAACTTGTTTCATTCAAATAGGTTGGTAACTAATTTGTTGCTTAGAAAATCATTTGAGATTACATAATATAAAAGCAGTTAAATCTACGCAGCAAATCCTGAAGTTGAAATACAGAAGTCAGTTCAAACGCTAAATTAGCATTTGTTGTTCTTGTTTTGCATTCAAAGAAACATGTTTTTGTGTACAAAACCACTTTGTATCCATATGAAATGAAGAAGGTCTGAACCATCAATTGGAAAATAATAGATCTTTTAGATTTTATAGAAATTAAGGATCTGTAACTGAGCATACATCATTATTCACAAGAAAGTCTTCTGAACTTTATAGCATTCAGAGTTGCTATGGCGAGTTGTTATGGTAAGAGTTGTTATTGTTATGGTTTTCAATGGCTGCGATGGAGAGTTGTCGAGGTGCAAATGGTTATTCGTTGGACTGAAATAAGTCTAACAATGCAACAAAATTACTAAAGACATAATAATGAGACGACCTCAAGTAATTCATCAACTTCTTACAATAATTAACTAATTAACTATTACATAAGTATTAATCATGACTATGTCATCGGTTTTAATGCTTTCTTTCTTTACTACAAAATAATGTTTGAGATACAAAACTTAACAAAGATGAAATGGATAATACGCGTGTGCTTTCTAGTTTTGAATGTTCAGATTGGAAAATGTGTTCTGCAAAATAAAGGTATGAACAATTGGCCGTCCGATTAACTCATTTGTAAAAGTGTTCAAGGTTTCACCATAAGTATTGTTAAATAATCAAAATTGAGTTTCGTATATCATAAGTCCATATATCTTATCAACTATACCTTGTATACTCAAAGATAATAATTCGTGTCCCTCTGTTCTGTGACGATGGTATATAAATATGCATAAATAGAACTTAAAGTTTACACATCGCAATATTATACAGATACATAGATAGGAAGTAGTTCGCCTCGTTAATGTGGATTTGAGAAGGACATCAAGAAAGTCTGACTACCAACTGTTTTCAGATTAACTTTAGATAACATAATGTACGTTTAGATTTCTGTGGTAGTAAATCTGATGGCTACTACCCTCACCCTGACGACTGCATTAAGTACGTATCATGCTTGCAGGGATTCACATTCGAAATGACGTGTCCTTCTGGTCCATCACAGTTGTACTATGACGAAAAACAAAAGAATTGTAATTTAAAAGAATTTGCTTTTTGTTCAGGTATAGAAAAAATAATTATGATGTTCGTTAAGTTTTGTTTATGTTTGAAATGCCAAAGAAAGAAACCAAATGAGATACATAGCTAAATGCTAAAAAGGGTCAAAAAATTCTAAGAATTGCTCTAAAATTTTAAATAAAGTCAGGTACATAATAAATCTCATATGTGTAAATAAAACAATTATTATTATAGTTACGACAACAACGGTAAGCACATCTACCATTACCACGCCAACTACAGGTAAAAATAAACACACCATTAATATTTTCTTACCCTTTAGAGTTTTTTCTCTTCCAGCACTGTGGCTTCTCTTCCAGCACTGTCGCTCCTCTTTCTTCCAGCACTGTGGCTTCTCTTCCAGCACTGTCGCTTCTCTTCCAGTACTGTCGCTTCTCTTCTAGCACTGTCGCTTCTCACCAGCACTGTCGCTTCTCTTCCAGCACTGTCGCTTCCATTTCTAAGAAAAATTTTCCAATTCTATTTTAATATACATATATCAATCAAGTTAGAGCATTACTGTAACGTTATCATTATATAAGCTAAGAATATTTTCGTTAATTATACTTTTATTTTAAGAAAAAGTGACAACTAAAACGTTACCATCACCAAGCGAAACCACAACGCCTGTCACAACTACGTTAGCCCCTGGGGAAAGAATATACGGTGAGAGTTTATATCGAAATGAAAAATTAGTTGAGCAGTTTTCAAAGGTTGGCGAGGCAAACTAGTTTGCTGTGAAATCATTTTCTCATAGATTAAATGTTAACCTGGTTTCAGGAAACAACCCGCCGTTCTATAGTTTTATATTTATTTCTTTAGCGAATCAATGTTGAATTTCTTTACAGCTGTTTTAGTTGTTACTGTATTATTGTTTCACGTTACTGTAATATAAGATAAATGATTGTAACGTTTTTATTTTGGAATTTGCTTTTGCAGAGGATGCAATATTATGCGACCCATCCACATGTAAACTTCCAAATTGTCGCTGTGCTTCTACAAATATTCCAGGCGGATTCAAGAAAGAAGAAATCCCTCATATGGTACTGGTTACTATGGATGATGCTATTTTGGCGAGAAACTACTTGATATACTTAGATTTGTTCAAAGATCGTTTCAATCCTAATGGTTGCCCTATCAAAACAACTTTCTTTGTTTCTCATTTATACACTGATTATAACAAGGTTGCCAAACTTCAGGATGCTGGTAAGCCTTTTTGTAAGGAAAATGGTGTTAGTCAATTTATTGAAAAGTAAAAAAAATTACCAAAGGCATTGACTTAAAAATTATATAGAAATTAAAGAAGTCGTGTCATAATGAGTTATAGTACAGTAATGGTGTTGTCTTCTATGTGTGTAGGACATGAAATTGCGGATCATTCAGTTACACAACGTTATCCAGACACGTTTTGGAGGGAGGTATGTTTCAAACTTTTCATGTTAACCTTGAATATAAACGTTTCAACATTATTAATTCATTCAGATTTGATTTACTCTTCATTTACTTTCAAAGGGTTCATATAATTTGATCAAAGATGAGATTCTCGACCAAAAAAAGAATTTAGAAACTCTTGGTTATGCGAGTACTGTTAAAGGATGGAGAAGTCCATACCTGAGAACTGGAGAAAATACGTTTAAGATTTTGGCTGATAACAACTTTTTATATGACAGTTCATTGACAACAAATGAGGGTCAAAGATGGTGGCCGTACACATTAGACCATTTGACTGTCAACTATCCTGATAGGTGCGCCAATAAACCTTGTAGAAAAAGTAGGTCATCAGTTAGAATTGTCGATTGTTCCCTCACTCTAAGTTCAACTTTAATTAATAATAATTTGCACAGCTCTGTCTAAATATTCTTTTTAAAATCGAAATTAGAACAAATAAATCGTTTGACACAATCAAAGAGTTATCATAACTCTTTGATTTTCCTTTTTAAATAGAGTTATATATTCAATACTTTGCTAATACTATGCTCATTTTTACGGACGGTGTGTAACTCACCTGATAAAGTTTTCAGTTGTATAAGGTTACCGTGGCAACTTAATTACAACAAATTAATTGTGCTGTGGCACCATTACATATGATTGTGTTATTAATTCAATTTGTAAGCCCATCAAGTTTGAGTTCGGCAAATTATATATTGTTCAACTCTTTTTGATTAATTAACCCTTGCCTTCACAGGATGTCATATTTATTTATCTATGTTTAAAAGTCACTTTTAAAAACACGATTTTTTTCGATAACTGCCATAATTTTCCATCATAGTAAATTCCAGTTAATTTGATAAAAAGTATGATATTAAATATATTTTCCGTTGGCTTCGGTTTGTTAGATATTTCTGATGGAATGCCTTAAGAAGCTTTTGGAACTACCGTAAAGGAGTTTTTAGAATTTTTAACTGGAAATTTTGATCTTAGAAGCGTACCCCAATCTTTGGGAGATTCCCTTGAATTCTTGGGTCGATGGTGACACCGGCAACAAATGCGGCATGTTCACCAGCTGCTTCAGAAGCTTGGTCGATGGGCAGGCAGATTCTGTTTACAACCTGTTTAAATCCAACTTTGATATATTCCGTAACGACAACAAGCAACCGTTTCCAATATTTGGAGTAGGAGCGTACTTTGATCACGAAGAATATGTGTGGAGGAGAAATGGTAATTTTACATCATTCCTTAAGGCTCTTTTTCTCTTTTTTTTAAGCTAAAACGATACTTTGACTATGTACGCAAGTAAGTATTGCATGCGACAAACAAGTTTTTGATAAAGTTAGTACCAGCGAAATTCAAATTTAATTATTTAATCATTTAAAGTATGTGTTAACTCATTTTAGGATTCAAAAGATTTGTCAAAGAGATATTAGCCAATCATGACGACGTTTACTTTGTTACTATGCAACAAGCCATCGCATGGATGAAAAACCCAACTAAGCTAAAAGATATTAAAACTTTTAAGCCGTGGTCATGTAGCTGAAATTAAAAACAAAAAATACATGTTAAAAATGGTTTTAATTAGCTACCAACTATTGACCCTATTCGATTTGGTGAGGTGAAAAGAAATTATAATACCAATGTAATGTTGATGAAACGAATTCCTAAAATTTGCCATAGTTGGTTATAAAGGTGGTTGTTTTACCGTGTTGACTACAGCTGGTCATTTCTATATAATATACGTACAACTTTAAGATGCCATATGGGCAAGGGTTGGTAAATATATGTTATAAGCCTATATAAACAAAGCTTATCGTATGTTTGTAGGATATATGTTTCAATTTTCAATTTTCTTTCACTTTTTCCAAACGAGAAACAATAACATGTAGCTTGTTTACATTCAAAGCCATTGTATTCTCTCAACATTACACCAACTTGTACACCAGCGCTCTTATAAACTCATAAAACAAGTGACACTGACGTGCTTCTTTTTCATTGGATTATATTTTAAAGCAAAAACAAATTATCATAAAAGCACTATAATTTAATAATTGGTAAATATTGAAAGAAGTAGCTAATGTTTAAACACATTTTAGTTTGTGCAATTTACTAAGGACTTGTTATGTCAACTTGCATAACAAAAGACAAACAAAAAATATTTGCAATGGAAACACATTCTATCCAAAATGATAAAAAATATATAAAAACGCTGGTTTACGAGTTTGTAATACATAACTTTTATATGTTAATTAAACTAAATATGTTAAGTTAAACTCTTAACTCACAGAAGAGCAGCATTTACCTTTTATGCTACATGTACATTATGAAGAATTCCTTAACCAAATATTTTTAAGAAATAATTTTATAAAAGATTTTTTTTCTTTCAAAACTTACATAGTCCCAAAAGTGTAGTTTTAACCTGTACCTAAAAATTTACATAGTCCCAAAAGTGTAGTTTCAACCTTTATTACCTAAAAACTTACATAGTCCCAAAAGTGTAGTTTTAACCTTTACCTAAAAACTTACATAGTCCCAAAAGTGTAGTTTTAACCTGAACCTAAAGAAACTCTTACTTATACTGTTTATTCATCAATATTTTAAAAGGGGAACTAAACATTGGAAAAAAAAACTTGTACTATTAACATAAGAAGGTAAACAACAATGAGTTTTTTTATTTAAATGATCCATTTTGTACAAAGGAGACTCATTTTAAGTTTGATCCAAAAAGACACCACGGTGGAGAAATCACAATTTCGTGACGTAGTCGCTACAGAACATAAAAATACTTTACATAATGTTCCAATATTAAAATATTTTTCTTAGAATTATTCTATTTCTTTTGGACAAATCAACAATATTTATAGCTCCTCTTGAACAATTATAATGCTACGAAAAAGTTTAAATATTTTTTTCAAATTATTACATTATAGTATATAATATATAAAGCTGAATCATGTTATCAAATATAAATCAAAATGTAAACACTTCACTTTTATTTATAACTTTAAAACGAAAATTAATTCTCAATATGCTTTATCGTGTACTGAAATAATATTTGAATGAAATAATCAAAAGAAAATTACGATGGCCCAAAAGGGTCACTTCACACAATCTTATTTATTTCACGCACTTGATAATTTATTTCGCGCAACCAACAATTCATTTCACGCAATTCATAATTTAAATCGCGAAACCAACAATTCCTTTCACGCAATTCATAATTCATTTCAAGAAATTCAAATTCGTTTCACGCAATTCACAATTTATTTCACGCAATTCACATTTTTCCACGCAATTTGTACACAGAATTCACATTTCGTTTACATTTTAATGGTCTTTTTAATGAGATTATCTGGTCCTCTTTTTGCCGAGGAAACTAGACTGGTATCGCTTAACGCTTTGAATATAACTTACACAAGCTTTTTTTTACCTCGTGCGATATCCAGGCTTGCGAAAACTCGCCAGGTTCTAATCTAGCCAAAAAAGAGGGTTCAGATTTCGGACCTCCCTTTCACAAACAAATTTAATGTAAAACACCATTTTGTTAAAAAATATATAGCATAAAAGTGACTTTTTCAGCATAATCAGACCCTGCCCTCTCTTTCTAGAGTAGTGTCTACTTGCAATATAAAATACTAGCTACATATAAAGAACACTGTGATATCACGGATATACAACAATATGCATGTCCCTGGACATACACTTTTAAATAAATATGACAGTGTTCCAATATTTGAGTAATCTTCATTTACATGACCATATAAACATATGATGCATAACCATGCATTAGAAAAATATGGAACTTTATTTTATTTCATGAATATTTTTTGGAGTTGCGTGAATTTTTTTATTTCATGAATTTTTTTTTGAGTTGCGTAAATTGGTTTTATTTCGTGAACTTTTTTATTTTTCAATGAAATTAGTATTATTAGTTGCGTGAACCAAAAAAATGCTTGCGTGAAATGTTTTCGAGTTGAGTGCAGACTTTTTTGAATTGCGTGAAACAGAATCGAGTTGCGCGAACAAGTGACCATCTGGGCCATCGTAGAAAAGAAATATAAAAAACAAGAAAATAAACATGCGTTTAAAACAACAAAATTATTAAAACGTGTTTTTATGCTCTGCTATACCAAGTTTTACATCCAATATTTAAGATTTCTGAAAGTACTTAGCTACTTATAATACATACAGAACGTACACCAGAGAAGGTATGCTTGACGTCTGGGATCCAAATTTTCGTTGTATAATTCTTCCTCTGTATTCCCTGGTTCATTGCAGTATAATCCAGTAACAAAAGCATCGATCTTTGAAAAGTCTTCGCCAAAATAACTTTCGGTCTCAGAATAACTGCTTTCTTCTGAATCAGTCATACTGAATGTTTTTATTAAATCTTGTTGTGTTTGCGGAGAGAAAAAATTAATTTCTGCAACAAAATAACGATTTGTGCGAGTATTAATACGGTTCTTTCAGAAAAAAGTAAAAACAGCAAAATTTTCAGTGCGATGCCCTCTTTAATAATATGAAAAAAATGAAAATTATTTTTGATTCCCCTTTAAGGAAACAAATACATTCTTGATTTGCAGAATTTTTACCTCACTTTCAAGTTAACTTGATTTGTTGAATCAACAGGTTAATAGGTTATCTCTAATTTTGTCTCTTAAAGATTCCAATGCACTTTGTTCCAAAGACTACAATGTCTCTAACTATGGCAAGACAGAACAACAAGAATAAGAGTTCACTGTCAAAGAGCTTCAGCTATATCTCAGTAATGACCAAAGTTCAAAGCAGCTTTAAACAGTTAATAAAATAATCTTATTGATAGCTGAAGCAGAGTTCACAGTGGATTATGAAAAAGTATAAAACTCTATTCTTTTTTCGATGACATTTACTTCAACTTCTTCTTTCGATGACATTTACTTCAACTTCTTTTTTTTTCGATGACATTTACTGCAACTTCTTCTTCTTTCGATGACATTTACTTCTACTTCTTTTTTCGATGACATTTACTTCAACTTCTTCTTTTTTCGATGACATTTACTTCAACTTCTTTTTTTTTCGATG
>JAUELD010117504.1:0-16658 GCA_031471615.1 Aglantha digitale | reverse complement strand
GCGTTAGTTGAAAGGGGATGCGTAAGTTGAAAGGGGATGCGTTAGTTAAAGAGGGCATATGTTAGTTAAAGAGGTGAAGCGTTAGTTGAAGAGGGGATGCGTTAGTTAAAGAGGGCATATGTTAGTTAAAGAGGCGATGCGTTAGTTGAAGAGGGGATGCGTTAGTTGAAAGGGGATGCGTTAGTTGAAAGGGGATGCGTAAGTTGAAAGGGGATGCGTTAGTTAAAGAGGGCATATGTTAGTTAAAGAGGTGATGCGTTATTTAAAGAGGTGATGCGTTAGTTGAAGAGTGCGTGCAATTGGGCGTATTTAACGGTCCAGAGTAATAATGTGAATTTTGTTGAAACGGTTTGTTAAAATATAATTTAAAAATCGTTTTCACATGTTGACATTAAATTTAAAATAAATGCATTCAGCCTGCTGTAGCTAACTGTACACTTTCGAAAATATTAGTTGCCTTAACAGATTTTATTATGTTGTGGTAAATGCTTCCCAAATCTTATGATAATTCACATGTCTGTTGTGTTTTAGTAGCAGTCATCTTTTTTACCTATTCGACATCACAACACAGTGGTGCGTCTCTGTTACATACAGATGACCTTGCAGCTATATCTTTCACCGATAAATCAAACATTAGACACAAACAGGAGATCTGGTCAAATGATTCTCAGCTGTCAATTCGTCTTCCACAAGCAACTAGCTTCAAGTTAAATAAAAACAATAAATCAAGTGCAAAAAATAATAAAGAAAATAAATTAAACGAAAAACATGAATTAACTATAGTCCGTAAATATCGTAAAAAAGCCAAGAGAAGTACTAAAAAAACACAAAAAAACACTGGAAAACCACATAAGTATATAAAAAATACAGATCGGTATTCTAAGATAGCATATAATGTTACTGAAAAACAGCAAAAAAGTACAAAAAAAACATATAAGTATACTAAAAAACCACATAAAAGTACTGAAAAACCTCATAACTATACTAAAAAAACCCATAAGTTTACCAAAAAACCACAACAAAGTACCAAAATATTATATAGAAGTACTGAAAAACCAGACAAGAGCAGTAAGAAACCACTTTTGAGTACCTCGCGAACAGATAAACCAAAGAAAGGTGACACGTGCTCGTTCGTCCATGGGCCACCTCCACGGGAATGTTTTAAAGGGAAATTAAAAGAGATCTTTGATGAGGTATGCATCTTGCTATTCACTCTACACCGTTCCTACTTAAAAACAGCATGCAGACATTTTTTAATTTGTTATCAAGGTTTATCCAGTTCCAAATAAGACTAAAACTTCAAAAGTTCCAGTCATCAAAGTTGTTCAAGAGGTTTTGTTCAACCGAAACTTAACTGGCAATGAATTAATTCTTATAACAGACTTTGTAGTGAAAACATCCAAAACAACTAAAGATTACAAGGTAAATAAATATGCATGTTATATTCTATGTCATTTTCATGACCATATCATATTATATCATGATCTTGATGTTAACCATACTAGTTTACTAGCGACCACATAACATATTAAGGACCACAGAATTTCATATTTATTGTCACAGAATTACCTATTAAAGACCACAGAATAACATATTTATTGCCACTGGAAAACATATTAAGGGTAAATAATTCAAGGACCACAATATAGCATACTGATAATAACAGTTGATAAATAACAGCATATTTAGTACCGTAATACATAATATGTGCAACATTTATAGGTCATGTTGACAATATTCGATAGAATTTTGGATCAAAAAAATGTAAAAACCGCTAAAGAAGTAGACAAGGTGAACAATTCGTACCCATTCTTAAAAAGTTGTTACTTTAATCGATAGACAGATTCACATACAAGAGCCAATAAGATGTTTTCTAATTCTATGTTCTTGTATTTAGATGTTTTCACTTGGGCCTAAGTTGCTTCGTTCCATGGAAGTTCTATCACGTCTAACAGTAGCAGAAGGTGACATCACACATAAGAACATTGGTAAGTAGGTTGTTATTGAAATCCCGTAAAAATTATGGTAGTATTAATAGTGGAAAAAAATGGTTGTATTGCTTTATTTAACAAAATGTTTCATACTTTTGTTATGTCGGGGTTTAGAGTTTACAAGTACAAACGTCACTACTGTTGTTAATTCTCATAATTACTCGAGTGATGATAGAGCAGGGAATAACACCGCCAGTCTACAACTACTTGAAAACAACAACACCAACAACGAGCCACTTGTGGTGAATACCCTACTTATCAAGAACATCGAACAGTTGATGCCCTTACGATTCAATGAATTAGCTCATCCTTCTGTAAGGTGATTTGACCATTTTTTTAAAAAAATTAATGTCCCGTGTAATGTTTATGTGTCAATTATTTTTCATTGTTTCATCATTCATTATAAAATGTTTCGGCCGAAAATTTCCGATTATTTATTTCCCGGAAATCAGTCTGATTGGCACTTCTTACGTCATAAAATAATATGTTTTTGCTGTTTAGTGGTTTAAACAGTGACGTGTTCATCGGCGTCTTATTTAACAGCAACACAAAACGAACGATTCGTGACAACATCAAAGTGAAAATAACTCTTCGAAAAAAACACGTGAGTTATCCGTTATTTTTTGAAGACTGGGAGTTAACTGTTGACGGCTGTTTCATACAGTAGGAGTTTGTCAACTCGCCGAATTCTTATCGGAAAAAATGAGACAAAAAACGTGAGGCTGGAAAATTAAAAAAATATTTCTTGGAAAACTGTTTCTTACAACTTTGAAATACATTACTTCCAGACTATATCATAAGCAATATGGAAATTATTATTCTCTCTCGTCTCGTCTCTCTCTAACAATTAAACATAGACACCAAGAAAATCATTTTAAACTTCTTTTTAAAATAAAGTAATGTCATGTAGTACGTTATAAAAACGTATCAAGATGTTCATGGCACCATTTTGTTATAGGAAGTACCATGTTCATATAGACAAGTTCCAGTATTTTGGAACGACACAATCAGGTATGCAGGGTACTACAACACTATTTTTATTTTTACTTTGGCTTAACCAACTTAACAAAAAATCTACCATTTTGAAACGTCAAATCGAACGTAAATGAACTAAAAATGAATACTAAAATAAAAGATTTTTCTACCTCATTTTTTATGCGAGAAAATTTTTTAGAATAATTGGAATATTCAATTAAGTTATAATTAAAATTATACAAATACTGACTGTATCATCATTGCTCAGTATCAGCAGCATAACAAAGAATTATGCAGCATTTTGACTTGCTTGCTTTTAGTACACATGGATTTTGGTCAGAACGAGGCTGTGAAATCATTGGTTCGTCTTTGAACACCTTATCATTCACTTGTAACCATCTCACCAGTTTTTCTATATTACTCACAGGTGGAACAGAGGTAGGTTCATTTTACGAAGATACAGCTTTAATTCCAAGTCTGAAAATGAAATAAGGCCATTGCTTGTATCGTACTAATATTGCAGTCATACATTTACACTTTTCTTTTACTTGATATTATTCTCCAATGCTTTACCATCTTAATCACCAGGCTGTTTTTCACGTTTAGAATATTGACCCGGGACATATTGAAATACTCTCATACTTGACTATTGCTGGAACTATGATATCCCTTGCATCAGAGTTGGCAAGTGTGTTCATCATTTTATTTATCAGGTACGACGATATTCAGAAATAGAAATGAACTTAATTTTATTACGAATTAATGGAACATTAAACGCTTTTCATCAGTTTTCATATAGCTTTTTATTAACCTAGTTATTTTACGATATCAAAACTGTCGACGAAAAGGATGATTTTGTCAAACTTATTAATTTCTTTGATCATTGCGCAAGTGACCTTCGTATGTTTACATGGAAACGTTTTGATAAGCAAGGTACATTTTTGGTGCTAAGAATTTCTATTTTTGGGAAATAAGTTAATTTTCAAGCTTTAAGTAGGTTATGAAATATCGTTCATAAAAACCGTAAAGCTTTGCACATTTTCTAAAAATCGCTATTTAAAGTTGAACTTCTTTTATAAAGCAAAAGCCTTTTTTTAATTTAGGAAGTGCGACCAGTCATCACTTTCATGCTGTCTTACGCGTATACTTGCGCATTCTTTTGGATGTTTAACATCTCCGTTCATTTAATCTATGCGACCGTTTCCAAGTTAATCGGGACAAGAGCTCCATCGTGGATGTTTTATTTCATTGGATATAGTAAGTAAGCTCTTACACTGAGGTTGATTGGCAGTTCATTTCAAACAGTTCCTTGATATCTCTTACGAATGACTAACATAAATAGCATTTCGTAGAAAATTCATTATTTACATTTACAATTCAATTATAATATTTACAAACAATATTGACAAAGATACAAATTTATTGATCACTTTACAATATTGAAATCAAACGAAACAACAAACTTAAATAAAACAGATTCTTCAACCATTACTCGTTCTCTGAGTTTGTAGCCTCATTGACGCGTTGAGAAACATTCAATGCAGAAGAGTGTTTGGAAATGTGCGTCCCAGAAACTTGATTCTCGACTATCTCCATCGTTGATGTTCTTGAAGTAGCTGATGGGTTTCTCGTAGGGTTTTCTGTGTTAGTTGATGCAAAGTTAATCGAAGCAACAGGCGTGACAAATATATGTCCGGATTTAAACGACGAGGCTGACACTTGCCGTGACGGCGTGGCCGATTTCACCAACAAAGCACTTGGTGACGGTTCAACGTTTGATTGACCTTCTGACTCATTAGCAACACTATGTGAAGGAACCCACATAGTAGAAGAAGATTGAACTTGAGATGAGTTTCGGCGTGACTGGATTTCTGCTTGTGAGTTTATATTGGAAAAGTCAGTACAATCACCTTGTTCATTGAGTGACATCATGGGAAGCGATTCTCTGAAGGACGACGAATGGTGGCGCTGGCGGGAATCTGTCGCCATGATTTTTCCAGCTGAACCTAAACTTCTGCTTTTTAAGATTGACTTCATAGAACGCTGACTAGCTGAAAAAGATTTTAATGAGAGCGATGAACCGATGTACGAAGGCTTCTTTGGAGGACTAGGTTCGAACCTTATACTGGATTTTACAATGGAACCGGCCAAAGGATTTACGCCTTCCATCGATTCGTCAAATTCTTCGTTTTTAATCACGTCACGACTAATAGTGCTTTGTGGGAATGTTTTGTCAAACTGTAGCGATACTGTTTTGATGGACGCCGTAATAGCAGCACGACTTTGCGTTCGGTCTAGATGGCGACTTATACTTGGTCTTGATAATGATTTTCTAGATGGTGGCTTAACACTTGATTTTGTTTTAGTTATTTCATTTGACGACTCTATTTTATGTTGAGTTTCATTTCTTAATTGAGCATTGTCTCCTGC
Source organism: Aglantha digitale (assembly GCA_031471615.1). Lineage (NCBI taxonomy): Eukaryota > Metazoa > Cnidaria > Hydrozoa > Trachymedusae > Rhopalonematidae > Aglantha > Aglantha digitale. Next base: position 11,262 of record JAUELD010117504.1, on the reverse strand, counting down.
ACTTTCTCCTGTTATGTTGTTTGTGTTAATATGTGTAGGATTTATTATCTGCTCGTTGCTTTCTTTGATTTTTGTGTTTTTACTCTCATGATGTTTTGATTGAACAGCCTCGTCATGATGTTCCGATACAAGATCTTTGCTATTCACATTCTTTGTCTTTGTTATACTCTTCTTTGATTTACGTTTGGTGCGTAAAGACGATTTCTTTTTGACAGCAGTGTTAGGTTCTGGGTTTTGTTTTTCTTTAGAATATGAACTCGACTTTACAAACTCTTTTTCTTGGTATTCGACAGACGATAGTGATTTCATTATTTTTCTGTTAAAATTTGAGGACTTAGGGCGAGTGTGTTTACTTGTTGTTGAACTTTTATCTTTCAATTCTTTTTTCATGGCAACATGACTGCTTTCTCCCACTTGTGGTGCTGCTCTGATGGGCTGATGCTGAACTGTCTCTTGCGATAATTGTTTTTCTTTAATAATTCTATTACTTGATGCTTTCAGTTTCACAGATGTTTTTTTATTAGTGATATCGCCAGTTGATTTCTCAATGCCGTCTTCTTTAGATTGAGCAACCTGTCTTTTACTAATTGCTAATCGTTCAAACACAGATGCACCACCATCCAGGACTGACGAAGATTTCTGTTGCGCATGTTCATCTTTAATGGAATCCCTTTTAAGAGGTAACGCATAGTGTGGTACACCGTGGATTTGGGTCACCTCATCATGGTTACTTAAGATAACAACTTTGTGCGTTATGCCATCAGACTCTACTGCAGTCACAAAAACATCATTTTCTTTTGACTTCTTAATCGAACATTCATTTTCTTTTGATTTCTTAGGTGAACCTACATTCTCATTTGACTTCTTTGTCAAACTTGCAATTTCATTTGATTTCTTTAGAGAGCATATAATTTCTTTTGACATCTTTGGTAAACCTATAATTTCTTTTGATTTCTTTGGTAATCCTACAATCTCATTTGACTTCTTTGGAGAACATATCATTTCTTTTGATTTCTTTGGTGAGTTTTGAATTTCTTTCACTGCTTGTGTTTTACATGAGCCACTTTTAGAGAGTTTTTTATTTTTAGAAGGTGAAATATTTTTCAAGGATTTGATACTGTGTTTACACTTACCTAAGGAATCTTTGTCCGTGCTATATACCATTACATTATTAACGGTTGGTTCCAGTCCTACGTTGACATAACCTTTGTTTGTAGGATTGCCAAAACCGCCGTCCGATTTAATTACAATTTCAGGTTCCTCCATGTTTGTCACAACTTCGTTTTGAGAATCAATGACAGACCTCGATCTACTGACATTAGGTAAGGATTCTACTTTAGACCCTTTTACTTGCAACAATCTTGATCTGGATGATATCGTTGAACGTACTTTTGGCAAGGAAGGACTTTTCGGTAGTGTGGACCTTGAACTACTTGAGAGCAATGACGACTTGCTATTAGCAGACCGACTTTGTGAACGTTTAGGACTTACCAAAAAATTGTGCGATGAAGTGTCTATTTTCGGTAACATAGTTTTAGACGTCGATGACGTTGATGTTGTCAAACTATTGGCTTCATCATTGTTGCTCATAGCGTCATTAACATTAATACTAGGAGTGATTTCTTGACATGAAAGCAAGGTTTGAGTTGGGTGTGTATGTAGATATGATTTATCTGCTTGGTGGTTGGAATAAGGTGATGCAGATATTGTCGGGTTGCAAGTGGAAGGTTTGCTTTGAAGCAACATGGAGTTTGTGGACGAAAGAAGTTTCATTATATCTACTTGAATGGCATTATAAAGTTCAAGAATACCAGGAGCTATTTCTTGCTGACCGAGTAAATTCATCAGCGATCTCTCATTGCTGTGGGCATTATGCGATATTGCAGGTGTTAAATTACTTTTGTTGGCGTACTTTAAAAATTCTTCTTCCCTAGGATATTCCGATAGCTCTTTTAAGATAGCCACGTCATTGCATTGTTCCTCTTCGATTCTACACATGATGTCGCCTTCCGATAGGTTTGAGAAATCTTTGAATATTGAGCAATGTGACGTGATGATATGCACGCTTTCTTGAACAGGAGAGTTGCGCGTAGCTTCGCTGTCCTCATCTTCTTCATCTTCCTCGATAATGTTGTCTTTTATAGACTGTTCTTTCTCGTACTGTTTGATTAGGTTTTGTTGGAAGTCGTTATCAAAGAAAGGTGTCAGTCGCCTACTTTTAGTGGCTGCTTTGGTACTCTTATCCGCTATTACTTCTTCGTCATCTGTGATACCATTATTCATTCGTTCTACTTCTTCTTTTGATGGTTTCGGAGTTGCTGGTCGATCTTTAACAGAACCTCTTCGTCCACGATCAGGAATTGAAAGACTCTCTTTTCTCGCGTTTGAAATAGAAGTCTCATTGAATTTAACTGCGATACTGGGATGAATTTCTGTTATACCAGAGGCTCTTCTACTAGTATCATCTGCAATCGCTTGTAAGATCTGATTCTCCGAATAACCTAACGTTTTACAAGCAGATCCAATAACAACCATTGTAAATTTGACTGCAGCCCTTTCCAATTTTTTTTCTTCGAGTTTTCTTTTCGATTCTTCTTGTTCTTTATGTACAGTTTCAATAGATTTTTGTAGAATGGCCGATACAAAGATTTGTGCGACTTCCGAATAGGCTGCTTCTGACTCTTCTTCTTTGCATTGCTCTAAAGCACTGTTAATTTCGTCGTTATTGTAGCCGAGTGTTTTAGCAGCTAGTGTTATTGCTGATGTCGCTAAATCTTCCGCTATGAATTCAATGTCACGTTCACATTTCGTAGGTTTCTGGTGGGAAGAAGAAAATCTTCGAATCAAGTACTCTGACTCATCTTGTACCGTGTGATAAAAACTATCGACTTCGTTTTGATGCACAGATGATGACGCCGTTGTGACGAAGCTACTGTCGTACATTTCTTCAACTTTGAATTCATGGCTTAAATTCTCGCTATCGCAGTTTTTATTAACGTACTGTTCGCAATGTTTGGTTATGGCTTCTTGAAGACTCTCCTTTCCTTTTTTAATTGCGTTATGTGTTATGTTATGGGCCCACTTTTGGATGGTTGCATCCTCTTTATTAATCATTTCTTCACCAATTATTCTTTTTACTTCTTCTTGAGAGTAACCCAAAGCCAGTGCCGCTGAGCGTAAAGCGTTTTGAGCAACAGAAACAAAAGGCTCTTCGTACTCGTTCGAATCAAGCGAGCTGAAACTCAATAAAGAGCTCTTGGTGCTGTTCAAAACACTTCCGTTAAGATTGCTAAAACTTTCCGTTATGTGTTCGTTAAAACCTAACTTTTTGATAGCACTACTTATGGCATTCTTTACAAGCTGGCTAGAAAGTATGGACACGCTACTTTTTTTAGCTTCTAGAGTAGGTGATTGAGGTGACATGACTTGGTTAGGGATGATATCTTGTAATGCCTTTTGCGCCTCTTCTTCGTTGAATCCTAGCGATAAAGCAGCGTTAAAGACTGCTTCACCTGCCATATTTTTGATACATTCTTCGTAATCTGCTGCTATAGTAAGAAGATTTTTATCGCAGGGATCTACACCCAACGCATGTGCGATTTCCTTAGAATCGTATCCAAGCGACACAGCAGCTCCTATCAATGACATTTCCGTGATTTCTTTAGCGTACTTAGTTATCTCTTCGACTTCTTTCACATTTATGTCTTCCCTATCTAGCGCTGTAACACTGTTATCTTCATTTAACTTGACGCCGATTTCTTTATATATGACGTCCTTAGAGTATCCTAAATTCTTTGCAGCATTACCTAATGAAGCCAACACTACCGCATGGGCAGTACCGACAATTTCCTTTTCGGTTACTGATTTAAGTTGCGGAGACGTGTGAATACTTGCGGATGACACGAGTACTGGTACGTCATCGATAACATGTATTAGTGTTACCTCTGACGAAATTTCTTTGACACTCACATCTTCCTCGCTAGCTGTTCTACTCGGAATCACCAGAATTTCATAAGAACTATGAGACTCAATGGAGATTGTATCTTTATCTTCATTGTTGTTTTCTGTAATTTCTATCACCTCTTCTTGTTGGTGGTCTAGCTCCTTTAAATCATGATCGTCGTCTACACATGGTAGATGGTCGTGGACACTTCTGGTGTGTTCAATGATCAACCCTGGTATGTCTAGCATAACATGTTGAGCATGGTCCACTTCGACAGGATGTTCGTCTTCGTGAAAAACTTCAATGACGTCATCAGCTTGAATATTGCCAAAGGTGATGAAACTGCGATGATGACCAGTCAAACCGATCTCCAACTGATCTGTCAACCCGATTTCCATTTGATTAGTTGAATCATTTGTTGATTGATTTGCAGCTTCTACTTGATCAATAGGCTCCTCTACTTCCTGGAATATTTAAAGCAGTGTTACATCATAGATGAACTTTATATCATGCTGTAACTTTAACACATATTTTAGTTGTTTTGTTTTGTGTAATTATAGTAGTTAATACTTACACGAATAGATGGAACAGCATCCGTTGTTTGATTTTCTTCTGTGTTCTCCTAAAACAATATTTGAATGAGTAAGGTAGATACCATAAAGAGGCAAAAGACACGAAAAAGTTAACTTCGTACTAGTTCTGAGTGAAAATCTTCAAGTTCTTTTCTTTCGTTGTCTGTCATATGACAGAGGATCTCTTTCAGTAGCACCTGGTCAACGTCCCAAACACTTTTTCTGGATTTAGAATGTCTTCGGCGAAGCTTAACAGTTCTTTTTTCTTGAAGTTTTTTATGTCGATAATAATTGAGCAGTTTTTCACGCTCTTTTATGCATTTCAGCTTCTCTCGCCATTTTTTAACTTCTGCCTCTTTCTTTGCCTCAATTTTTTCTAAGAACTCACTCGCTTCTTCCATATGACGCATAGCATTATCACGATTTTCTTTCGCAAAATGTGCCATGTACGCTGTAAGAAAACAGACATCATTTAGAGACAAACTTTCAGTTTAGCAAGTAAAAGAATTACTCTTAAATTATTTCTAGATGCTCACCGTCACTTTTGCGACGTTCCTTTTCGTAACTACTTTCACGTTTTGTGATACTTTCCCTTCTCTTCATTTCCTTCGATTCTTTCAACTCTTTTTCAACGTTCATTTTGTCTAAGCAATAAGATTGTCTGCGTTTCCACAATTCTTCTGCCTGTGAACATAACATTATAGACATGTGTGTTAAAAAGCGTGATGCAGGTGTAATAAAAATGAATGGTAGCTTAAAGTAAACCTACTCTTTTTTCTTTCTCCGCTATTTTTTCTTGTTGAAGTTTTTGAGCATTTTCATGGTGTTGTTCAATATTTTTTTTTGAGTTAATTAAAATTTTGAATCGAATCCTTTTGCGCTAAAAATAATTTAGGCAGATTGGGATATTTTCTGACAGTAAAATTAGATAGTAGAATCGATTAATGAATAAACACATTGATTTATAGCATTAACTTTTACTTTCATTTTAATTACCAACCTTACCAAGCACGTGAGAGAACACGCTTACACGCTTCTCTTTTAACGAACGCGTGTTATTGCATCATAACAATAGGAAAATAAGAACGGACATATAAGCGTTCCTTTGTTTTTTACATAGACTTTTGCGATTATAACCTTAATATCCATTCCCTTATAAACAGGATCATCATAAAATTACACTTTACAAAAAGAAGCGCAAAGGATGTGTTTACTTTATTTTCATTCAGTTCGTGCTTGGTCTTCATTATATCTCGCTCTTTTTTTCGAGTGGATTTTTTCTGTTCGTAAAACTTCTTATTTTCAAGTTTCATATTTTTGACTCGCTGGTCTTGTTCATCCATGTAATCTAAATACCTATATAAATATTGTAAATACCTATATCATCATTATAAATACCTATATAAATATCGTGATAATATTATTATTGAAGAACTATTTTATTTATGAGGCATAATTTACAATAGATTCGTATCTTAAGGTACTAATCATTATCAAACTAACCTTCGTTTGTCATCTTCTTTTATTTTTAACTTTTTTTGATAGAGCTCTTTTGCTCTTTCCTGTCGTTTTCTGGTTAAATGTAAAGCGTCGTTATTTTTGTAATCTGTGATGTTGTCTTTTGACTTCGAATTCAAGGTTTTTAAATGAAACTCTTGATCTATTGCATTCAGTTTTAATTTTCGAATCCATTGTCTGTAATCATTGAATTCTTTGATTGTACATTTCACATATCCATCTTTCGTTACCAGGCCTGCACTCAAAAGAAACGTCATGAAGAAATGATCAAATAGTTTGTGCATGGTTTTAACGATTAAAAGCTGAATAAAACAGAGCTAAAAAAAACCAGGTTACTCTAAACTCTATAAGCATATTAAAAGCATGGACTCATGGACTACAAAGATAACTCAATGCTTATGAAACAAAGTAATGTTTTTGTACCTTTCTCCGCTAGTGTTGTCTTGACTAGCGGGTTGTTCAAGTAGTCTCGCAAGTGTGGGTCATGTAAAAAGTTGTATTCTAATGGTCGTCGACAAGGGTCCGTTAAATCGAATTCAGCATCTGGTGGTATTTGAAATCTCTAGAAGAAAAAAATGATATTGAAAACTCGATATCTTTTAAGGAGAAAAGAATTGTTTTAGAATTTTGCTTTACAGTACACTACGATCAAGATGCATGACTTGAGGATTCTGCAAAGCAAGAACATTTCTAAGCTTAGGTTCGAGACTTTCGTTTCACTCTTTCTTTTCAAAATATTGAAAAGTTTTTTTTATCAACACAATATGTAAAAGTTTTCCTATAGTAACTTTAGGATGAAACTTACTTTAACTTATTTAGGCTTAGATTATTTAATAACCCTAGTAAGTAAGTTTATTTTGTTGTTTATTTATATAACTTAAGTGTGAAACGAATTGTGACTTTTATCTAATATTATTGGGTATCATTACATTGACGATATCGATTGGTGCAACCACAACACAATCCATTACCCACTTAACAAATTATACACTATTAATAAAGCGTACGTACATTGCATAAAGCTTAAATGCCGAAATAAAGCCTAAAGGCTATAAATGTAAAAAGGCACTTTTTTAATTGTAAAAAAATTAGTAAAAAAGTTATATTCAAATATGTGGTAACGTTTTATATTAAGTGCAATAGTGTTTACCTTTGTCCCTATCTTCGTTGTCGATAAAACAACAACATCTTTAGGGCCAGGTACCATTGGAACCTTTCGATCTAAACTGGAAGGTGTTTCTAACAAGAGTAAAGAAGGTTTAACTTGGGGGAAAGTGAAACCTTGTTTTTCATGAACAGATGATTCTTCAAGCCAATTCCATTGGCTTTGTTTTCTTAGCTTGACATTTTTAACTTTCTTTTGTGTAACCATCTTTATTTGATTTTATAATAACAATCAACTAATATTTCGCTTAGATAATATCTGTGCAAAACATGTAGTTTTATATTCACTTTCGTTTTTCGATTCGTTTTGTTTGTTTACAAATAAACCGATGAAATATTCGAACGATGTTTCATCTTTGCAATGCAATGTAAACCCGCTCTTTTATTTTGAACTAAAGACCTTTGTATTTTTTTCCGATTAACTTTATAGTCCTACATCTCCCCTACATATTTAGATGTTAATTATGGTCTGCAAAGTTATTTTATTAATTCTATGTATACATTAAGTTTCGCATACTTTCCGTAAGATATTTCTTCAGTTAACTTTTTATATATTTGTAGCTAGATCGTTATGAACATAACTAATGTTTAGTAGCCATATGTAGCTACATTATATGGTCATGACTGTGTGATCATAATTAAAGAAAAAACAATAGCTCTCGTGCACTTAGCAGTTTTCAAGAGTGTTATAGGGTCAAAAAGTTTTTGCAAAAACAAGTTAAAGTTACAGTAAATAATAAAAATCAAAGCAAACTTATGTTGTTTTATTTCGCATTTTTAGTGATACCAGCAGTAATCACCTTAATTGGATTGCTCGTTACAAAAGATTATAGCTGTGAACATAAAGAAAAGTAAGAACAATAAATATGATAATCGAGACAAGAAAATGTCAAGCCAATTTTTTGTGTTGTTTGAAATATATATAGCCACATGTTTTTTTAGTTGCTGGTTCAATCGAAAATTTATTTGGATATTTGTTGCACCAATTATATTTGTTACAACGGTAAGTTTTGATATCAACAAAATGCAGTTATTTGTTCAGAATTCTCGTGATAAAATGGTGACTTGTGTTTTTTATAACCAGTTTAACTTTATCGTTGGGACGTACGTTATGTGGAAGCTTACACAATTGACTTTCATAAAAATGCTGAAGAAGGTCGATCAAGTAAGGTATGTCACTTATGTCTTCTTTTAAATTTCAATCTGTATGGTATCAATTTCACTCGTTTTTATTTGGTGTGCGAAGTGTTTGAATTTTCAAATTATATTAATAGGAAACTAATCCGTGCAATTTTAATCTTAACACCATCGCTCGGTCTGTCATGGTTGTTTGGTTTACTCATTATTGTTTTTCCATCCAATGTTGCATTACATTACATATTCGTTATCACTACAACTTTGCAGGTACCTACTGTTTTTGTTCGCTATGTTTGTGATGAAGTATACCGAGTAGCTACACGACAAATGCTTGATATATTTTATTCTTTTAACGTTCACTTAACGAATGATAGTCGATGAATGAATTTACGATTCTATATTTCAGGGCTTTTGGATATTTCTCTGCTGTATCATTCTCGATGAAAAAGTAGGTAATTTTTTTGAATATTATATAGTACCAGTTCTTATACCTACGCACTTTTGTTAATGAATTATATTTTAGATCCGTTCAAATCTCTGTTCATCTGTATCACAAACGCATTTAGCGTTTAGAAACTAATCTTCGTTCGATGATAAAAGAACTGAAGATTAAATTGTAAAAATACGTTTAGAAGAAGATAAATAAACTAAACTTCGACTACCTTCTTTTTTTATCCATTCAAAACAAGCGGTAAAGCATGACAATGGCCAATTCCTCTTAACATGCCCAACAACGTTCAAATGTATTCTTTATAGTTTTCTATAACTACGACAGCTATCGAAAAACATAATAATAGTTTTATTTTAATTTTAAACATAACATAAATGAAGATGACATGCTTGAGGGTAAGGCATGGACTAGTTTTTATCAAACTAGAGAGAATCTTCATGAACATTGGAAAATATATCATTTGCCGGGAGTTTGATATTACATTTTCAATGCTTAACTTTACCTTACAAAACCAACTCGATGGATTGTTATGCAGGAGTAGGGAGGGAAGATTATGTGAATGAGAGGGGGTTTTAATAAAACAGGAAAATTTAACTTCATGCAGTTTAAATGGTTATTCCATTAACAGTTTTGGAATCAAATTATCATTCAGAAAATCTCATGCATGAATGAATTTTACAGTTTAAGATTTACTTTTAAAATGCGCATGCTCTGTAGAACTTTTTTGTTGTATATATTTTTTTAAAGTTACAAAAAGATAAATGTATACCAAAAACAACATAAAGTTAAAGTTTTCAAAGACTTGTCATTTTTCATACTGCTACTCTACCATTGATTTGAAGTAAAGTTTTAAATGTGACACCGTGATTATCAACATGAAAAAACAAGACCGTAAAAAAAATAGCTTTAATGAACTTAAAAGTAAACAAAAAGGATTGAGTACGGCAGGAGCTGTGTTCTTTATTGTCGGCGATGTCGTGGGAGCTGGTATCGTGACGTTGCCGTACATCATGCGATTGGTGAGTTGGTGGGGAATCCCCCTCTTCTTCCTGGCAGCATTGATCATGTGTCTGTGTGGTATATTGCTATCTAAAGGATGTCTGGTGATATTTACTGAACCAAACAGAGATAGCCTACGTGATCCCTACCCGGCGTTAGCTGAAGAAGCATATGGTAAAGCGGCTAAATACGCCGTTATGGTCATTTTAAACTTGTCTCTTATATTTACATGTACAATACTTTTGTTATTATTGGGTGAAGTGTTTACGCAGATTGCACCAATCCCAATAGAGCATATAACGTACAGAAACCAACTACGCGTTTGGTTTGTTGTTTGCGCTGTTACTATGTTACCACTCACGTTTTTAGGGACACCAAAAGATTTTTCATTAGTCGGACTCTTGGCAACATGTTGTAGTATAGTAGCGGGTCTATTTATTCTATTAAACCTTGCTATGATCAGCCATGTTAATGGGGTTATAATCCCGACAAGGTATTCGGTTAATCCGGAAACCGTTTTAGCTGCATTTGGAACTATACAATTTACCTTTGGAGGAATAGCATTATTTCCAACTATACAAAACGATTTAGAAAAACCGGAAAAATTCCCATACGCTGTAGCTATTGGTTACATCATAGTAGCTACCATTTACACGTTAATTTCAACGGCAGCTTTTATTGTGCTTGATGAAAAGATACAAGAAGACATTTTAGCTTCGTTTTCAAGCATGTCAGTTTATAAAGATTGTATATACTTTCGATCATATGTTTTGATAGCGCAAGTACTGATTTGTGGTCACGTGTTATCTGCTTTTGTTATGCTTATTAATCCAGTTAATCAACAACTGGAAGCCATCTTTGATGCACCCATATGTAAGTTTCCCTTTGTATATCTGATTTGTTACAGTCAATATTTACATTAAATGAACGTTAGTATGTCACCTAAAAACACTTAAATCAAAGATTAGACAGCTTTAAATAATTACTTAGTTAGCACTAATCTAACACTAAATGAACACTAAACTAACACTACATGAATACTAAACTAACACTAAATGAATACTAAACTAACACTAAATGAACACTAAACTACCACTAAATGAACATTAATCTAACACTAAATGAACACTAAGCAAACACTAATTGAACACTAAACTAACACTACATGAATACTAAACTAACACTAAATGAACACTAAACTAACACTACATGAATACTAAACTAACACTAAATGAACACTAAACTAACACTAAATGAACACTAATCTAACAATAAATGAACACTAAACTAACACTACATGAATACTAAACTAACACTAAATGAATATTAATCTAACACTAAATGAACACTAAGCTAACACTAAATGAACACTAAACTTACACTAAATGAACACTAAACTAACACTAAATGAACACTAAGCTAACACTAATTGAACACTAAACTAATACTACAGGAACACTAAACTAACACTAAATGAA
>JAUELD010117283.1:0-12391 GCA_031471615.1 Aglantha digitale | reverse complement strand
GGGTTAGATAATTGATATGCTTCGTTTTAATTTTTCAAAAAATAATTTTTTGATTCTAATTCAACTTTTCACATTTTATATATTAATACCTTCGATATGAGTATTTAGTAAATTTAGTATCGAAATAGGTAGACCAAATGATGACTTAAACCATATGTGGCAGTTGGTACCTGAGGGAGGGATGTTATTTTTAAACAACGTAGTCTTATAATTGTATAGACTTATATGGACTAAAAGTTTGACAATTTATCAATTATTTATTTGCTTGAAGATAGCTAGGAATTTTTCAATCTTATAAAACCAAATCATGATTCTCATGATACTTGATATTTATGAAAAATGAAACTTAAAAAATTTAGAGTCTTAAAGTATTGTGTTACAAATATTAAGAATCGTGTGACAGTTTTCTATTATATATACCAAGAAGGTAAAAGTTAGTTGCCAGTCCCTAGTTACAGTTCTTTTATCTTCTTTTTTCTCTTAATCTTCCGTATTTATTTAATAGAGAAAACATTCTCATAATCTTACTAGTTCACTTAAAATTTACTATACTACTGTGCTATATTTACTATTTTGGACACTTTGTTTGAACATACGTTTCGTTGTTTTCATTAAGCAGTAAAAATAAGGTAAATACTAGAAAAAACACTTGACACTTAACACTTGACACTTTATAACACTACACACTTGGCTAGCCTACTATAATTTGGTATACATCTTTAGGTAGACAATTAAGTATATACCTTTGTAATGCTGCTGCTATGGAAAGCTTGTTGTTAATTCATCATGCTTTCACTGAATATTATTTATCATATTTATTTATCAGCAATACATGCTGTTGCATTTATCGAACATTGTTGATTCTCTGTGTATTTAGCTTCAACTTATTAATTCATATTTTGTTCTAGATGAATGGTTACTTAAATATAATATCTAAATTAGAGCAGAAATAATGAGTGGTGACCAGGCGAGGTACACTGGTAAGCAATCAACAGCTTCGAGTAATCAAATGGTCCGTGAAATTTATAACAGTCTCAGACATTTGCAACTACGTGAAGGCAACAATTCATCATCTTCGTCGCATGAGAGTAACCCTGCTGTACAAAGTCAATCTTCTTTCGAACAACAGCTTGCGCTGGGAGCAAATATAAATGCCCTTGCTCAAAGCATTCCAGGTGAAAGACGGTCTTTTCCAAGGGCTACTAAAGCTGTTGCTCTTGAAGAAATTAGAAAGGATTTAAAGCCTTACGCATGGCCATCTTCTTCAATGAATTATAACAATGGCTATTTATATACTAAAAACTTTAAAAGTAGTTCTGTCACAGATCTTCACCAGCAAGGTTTGTCCAACTATTCTTCGGAACAACAAAAGTTAGCTGTTCTTCTTGCTGTTGGGTATGACGAGGTAAGCAGTGTCATTGTACAGTGTGTAAACATACGTCGATATAAATAATATTATTCTACTGTGTGTAAACATACGATGAGGTAAGCTGTGCTGTTGTAATGTGTGTAAACATCGATGAGGTAAGCTGTGTTGTTGTAATGTTTGTAAACATGCGATGAGGTAAGCTGTGTTGTTGTAATGTGTGTAAACATCGATGAGGTAAGCTGTGTTGTTGTATTGTGTGTAAACATACAATGAGGTAAGCTGTGCTGTTGTAATATGTGTAAACATCCGATGAGGTAAGCAGTGTTGTTGTAATGTGTGTAAACATGCGATGAGGTTAGCTGTGTTGTTGTAAAGTTTGTAAACATCGATGAGGTAAGCTGTGTTGTTGTTATGTGTGTAAACATGCGATGAGGTAAGCTGTGTTGTTGTAATTTATGTAAACATTGATGAGGTAAGCTGTGTTGTTGTAATGTGTGTAAACATGCGATGAGGTAAGCTGTGTTGTTGTAATTTATGTAAACATACAATTAGGTAAAAAGTGTTGTAATATGTGTAAACATACGATGAGGTAAGCTGTGCTGTTGTAATGTGTGTAAACATTGATGAGGTAAGCAGTGTTGTTGTAATTTATGTAAACATACAATGAGGTAAGAAGTGTTGTAATATGTGTAAACATACGATGAGGTAAGCTGTGCTGTTGTAATTTGTACTAGCATATGACAATGTCAGCAGTGCTGTTGTACTTTGTGTAAACAAAAGCACCATACTAACTACATCTAACATGGCACTGTTCATTTTTAGAATGCGATTATTGAAGTGATCACAAACAATCCTGATAAACCTATCGATGCTTTAAGAGATATTCTTAATGCAAATCTACACAAAAACACTTCCAAAGTAGCAGCGCCAAATCGTGTAACCCAAACTCAACGATTGTTTGGCGTACCTGCTACCAACCCCCGCTCTGCTGCTACTGCTTATGGCTCTAATGTTCGGCTACCCGCCACTAATTCCCCCAATCTCTACCAGCAAAACACTTCTGCCAATTACCAAGCTGGACCCCAACCTTCTAACACCAATCCTTCGTCACCCTACGTAAAACAAAGACCATATGATAACGTGAAAACTTCTTATCCTAGAATGTACGATCAACGCCATTTTTCTGGTAACGCACCAGTTGAAGATCTTACCATGTATAACACTTACCAACAGAACAATAACAGTTTTAATGACAGGTCGTTCCACCAAGTCAATACTGACTCTTACAGTCCAAAACTTCATAATATGGAAACTTGGAAAGCACCAAAGTCTCTAGAGCAACAAGTTCCAACAGTTCGCCAGCAAGTCACTTTACGAAACAAACAAGAAAATCGGAAAGTCTTACAGCAGAACCGGTGGTCAGCGGAACATAAATTTGAAAAGAGAAATTCTATGGAGGTTTTCCCAAACAAACCTCCACCCCCGTACCCTGGCTTTTCATCTACCTCATCAAAAATTACGAATTACGATTCTAAATCTGCAGAGGTTGTCCAATCCTCTCAAACTCCCATCACTGTTATATTCGATGAAAAGAACGAGAAAGTAAACGTAGTCGGTGGTATACCCGAAGGTTATGAGAAAATTACGTCGACACCTTCATCTGGTCAATCTTCACCTCGCTCTGCTCCTAAGGATTCTCCCTCCTACAACTTCCCGTCATCTCATATCATCAAACCACACCCCGTACAAGTTGGAGTTCATCAGACCATCCCGTTGCATCATGGTCCACAGGACGTGCAACAGCAGTACTTCCAGGTTCCTTCATCCTACCAATCCTCTACTGACCAACAGTTCAAACCTATAGTTGACAACACAATCAGAAAAGATCGCGGTTCACCTCCTCCTTACCCAGGTGTAAAAGGGTCAAATCAAAATTCCATGAACTCTGATGATCTTGAGAATAATACAGCAACTAATGTAAGTGAGTTAGCAATGTTGAGTAAGAAGACCTCTACAGCCACTGATCCAGGCTCAGTTAATACTTGCGACTCAGCCAGCTCGCCTTCTACACCTGATGACGTAGAAAGGTCCTACTCGCCTCTCCCAACTGTCTCTAACACGCCATATCACACCATGCTCATACACACTGAAGAAAAACAATGCGAAAGTAAATCCAAGCTGGGTATGATCAAAGAGCAGAGTTTTGCACGCCTTAAGAACTATACACCGCAAGCTTACAAGTTCTTTATGGAGCAGCACGTGGAGAATTTATTAAAGTTACAGGAACAACGTAAACACAGGAGACATCAGCTAGAAATTGAAATGGCTAGAGCAGGTCTACCTTTGAAAGAACAAGAAGAAATGGTGAAACTTCTTGCTCAAAAAGAATCCAATCATATACGACTAAGTCGTGCTAAAATGGAGAAGTCCATGTTTCTAAAGATTAAAACGGTGGGCGTGGGGGCGTTTGGCGAGGTTTCTTTAGTACGTAAGAAAGGGACAACAGCTTATTATGCCATGAAAACGCTGCGTAAGAGCGAGGTGTTGCGACGCAACCAAGTGGCGCACGTGAAAGCTGAGCGAGACATCTTAGCTGAAGCAGATAGTGAATGGGTGGTAAAATTATATTACTCTTTCCAAGATGAAAAGAACTTATACTTTGTTATGCAATATGTTCCTGGTGGAGATTTAATGGCACTTCTTATAAAATTTGGAATTTTTAGTGAGTCGTTAGCGAAATTTTATATCGCTGAACTTATCTTAGCTATTGACTCTGTGCACGATCTAGGCTTCATTCACCGAGATATAAAACCCGATAATGTTTTAATAGATCGCAATGGCCATATTAAACTCACAGATTTCGGACTTTGTACAGGTTTTCGTTGGACTCACGACTCGAAATATTATCAAGCAGAGTCAGAACAGGGCGGTCACGCTCGCCAGTTTTCTATGGAGCCAGAAGGAGGATGGGAGAGTATGTTGAATGACACTGATTGTAACTGCAGCAGCCATCGCTTAAAGTACGACCTGTGTAAACCTTTAGAAAGGAGGCGTATTCGACGCCATATGAGGTGCCAGGCGCATTCGCTGGTTGGAACGCCTAATTACATTGCACCGGAAGTATTAATGCGTGTTCCCTATGCACAGCAATGCGATTGGTGGAGCGTCGGTGTTATTTTATATGAGATGGTGATTGGTCAACCTCCTTTTGTGGCGCGATCCCCCGCAGAGACTCAATGGAAGGTACCATGTAACGCTTATAATAAATCATATGTAGATAACTTACACGTGTAAAAATATGTCTGTGTGTGTGTGTGATCTTTATTATTTATCGAACATGTTAAATTGTAATCAACGTTAAAGAAAGAAAATTTAATAATACTAAATAAGTAAACATATAAACATGTTTTTTCTCGTGTTTTAGGTGATCAATTGGTGTGACACGTTGCGCGTACCGCCCAACCGTTTACCGCCGGATACCCATGATATCATTATGCGACTGTGCACATCACCTGAGGAAAGATTAGGTAAAAATGGCGCGGATGAAATTAAAAGTCACCCTTACTTCTCTGATATCGATTTTTCTTGCATCCACCATGAACAAGCTATGCATGTTCCACACATACACAATGCTACGGATACTTCCAACTTCGACCCTGTGCCTGAAAACATGTCCACAGACTTTAATAATGACCAAAATAAAACTGATAGTAATGATTCAAAAACAGGACCAGAATATGCCTTTTATGAATTTACTTTTCGTCACTTTTTCGATGATGGGGGCCACGCAAACCCAACTTTAGAAAAACCTGATAAAAATGAAAAAACCAAAGAAGAACCTCGCCCACGGGCGTTAAATCACGCCAACAAACGTTCGGCAGCTGCTGTCAATAAATCCATGACAGTTCCCAATAAGGTGGCTGTACCCAACTCTTCTGATGAAAAACAACCGGTGTACGTGTAAATCCGGTCTGTAAGTAACCGCTTGACCATATGAACCCGGTTTCCTCATTAAGTTGTATTGCAGCAAGATTATGACATCAATAGGTAGGAATTTGTGAGCTTTTTAAAACAGACCTTTATATAGAAGAATGAAGAAGGGACTTCGCTGAACGCCATGGTGAGCTTTCATGCGATGTTGTATCACGGCTGTGTGGAAGGATGTGTTATACGATCAGTGGATATTATATATCTTTATTACTTTCGCTTGATGACGACATGTTGTTTACCTCAAATAACTTGAATAATTTGTCAATTTTTTATATATATAATCTTTGGTATTGTTATTATTTGGTGTATTATTTACTTAAAGCTTCAAGCATGTGATTCGTTAAGTCAAGTTATCGGCTATCTCTGAAATAGTGAAGTTGTAAATCGCTTGTCCTTTAGTGCTTTTCAATGTTTTAGGGTTTCTTGATAATTAATGTTGTTGTTCGTCTTTCATCGTCGTTGTTGTTGCTGTTCGTCGTCGTTCGTCGTCGTTGTTGCTGTTCGTCGTCGTCGTGTTGTTGTTGTTACATGTTTTGTTCGTCATTGATGTTTGTTGTTGTTTTTAAATAAAAGCCAGGTATTTTATAATGTGCATAAAGACTTCTGTATATAATTATTTCCCTGTTCATATACACTCATTATTCATTAATAATATTCCATCCACGTCTTCTTTCACCCGTCTTCGTAAATAATCGTATACGCTCATTTCTTTTATTGGTTTCACCCCAATACGTCTGTGTTTTTTTAGCCTAGAATTGTCTCCGGTAATCGCTTCCTTCAAAGTCCGAGAATCATTTGGAGTTTTACCTTGAAACTTTTCCGGTATTTGATTTGATAATCGATAAAAAAAATTCAACGAAACTAAAATTGCGAAGATGCCATATTTTAGCAGAGGTTTTGGTAGGTGTTTACGAAGTACAAATTCACAGCAATTTCCAGCAAAAAATATACTGCGAGATTTTTCTTATACTGCGAGGTATTTTTCCGAGGTATTTGCAACATTCTCTTAACAAGTAATAATTTCAACCTTTTTAGATTAAAAGTTCGAAATAACTATTAAATCCAAACCCAAAAACTTAAATTTCTGAACAAAAATGCAAATATACGATTGGAAAAGTTTAAGACATGTTTGATGCACAAAACAGGGATAAATGAGCATCTTTTAAAATAAAAGTCGGTTAGTTCCTTTGTAAAACCACCATGCAATATCTAGTTTTATCAGGCTTTTAACAAAGATGTTGTCATTTAAAATGAATATTTTTCCAGAATATATCACCTTTACCTTGAAAGTATATCTATAGTTAATTTAATAACATATTACAAGCTCTTTATTCATTCCATTAATAATACCTTGGGAACCCCGCCTTAAGTACGTTGAGAAAAACATGAAAAATCCCACGATAATACTCCATGTTAATTTTGTAAAAATAAAGTTGAATCTGGCGGTCGTATCCAGACCACCAGCTAGTATATACGCGCAAAATGTTTTCACAACAATATCAATCCAAGTTTGGATCATTTATATTTTCTCCCTACTTCCCAAATATTTTTCTTTTATATTCTAACTTTTAAAATTACGAAAGCTGGTTGTATAATCACTATCTTAGTTTATTTGTACATAATTTACTAAAAAAAAAGTTTTACTCATGTATACGGATATTCCTTAATTTTTTTTAAATGACGTCATCATGGTAATAGTCTTGAAAGCGACCATATTTCCACGAATACATGTGACATAGCCCAAAATTACCTTTAAAATCGATTATTTCCTCTAACCCTAGCCCCCCCTTTCTTTTGGTCTTTATTACTTATTTCAAATCAGTTTTCCACCACGTCTACAGTAGTTCTGCGCCGAAATATACTATATACTATTTTATTTTCAGGACCGGAAACGGTTAGGGTTAAGTTTATAAACATATTCCGGTCTTGAAAACAAATGAGAGAGAGTATTTCGACAGTATATTTCGTTACAGTTCTTAGAAACTAAGATGTTGTACACATATATTTTCACAACATTAGATAGAATACTAGACAACAAAAACAACTTGATTAATTAGATCAGATTTGAGTACTGAGTTTTGGAGAACATTTTCGTACCGTAATAAATTTTGGCGGATTTTTAATAATAAAAAAAACATTTGGCGGGAAATAATAAATGATAAATAATAATAATATCAACATCACGAGTTAAGAATGTTCTGGGTTAAAGCAAATATAAGTTTTTTCTCAAAGATTCTAGCATTTAAGAAAGTTTTGATATACAAAATAATTATCAATTGTATGGTATAAACGTTTATACTTCTTTTAACATCAATGTTGTATTATTTGAATGCTTATCATTTACATTAAGCTAGAATGGTATTTCACAGATTTAGCTTCCGATGCGATACTGAATAACTGTTTAGAAGTACCATAGTATTATAATGTCTTGCGTAAATTAATTTGTTGATAGGCAAATTAGTTTGTTGACTTTTGTTATTATAGTTTGTTCCCAAACAAGTGTCCTAGGTTTTATCTTACTATTTATCATTAAGTATGGAAAATTAAAGTTTAAGTTATTAAGGAAATTTTTCAACCTAGCTCATCAGTTCTACTCTCAGTATTCTAATAGATATAGGTTAAGTTAGAGATGATTCTTTGGTCTAAATAGGCTCGTTTCCGTTTTATGTATCACATTTTTATAATTGAAGTATTAAAAATGACGATGTTGTAAAACTCACTTCATACTTTTGCTTGGTATTTGTTACACTTCATTCTTATATAGGCAGCAGAACAAATAGCTAAATAAATGGACTGCCACAATTTTCGAATCTAAAAAGCTAAATTTTGACAAAAAGTGGCGTTTTTCAAATGTCAATAACACAGCTGTTTTGAATATGCTTTACATTAAATGAGCATCATTTAAGGATCATTAACGATAACGTAAAATTTTAATGAATTTGTTGATTCTTTATAAAAAAATATTCTGTATATAAAATAATTTTAGAATAGAATTTTCTAGAAAAACATAGCTAGTAAACTAATAGAATATAATTATAGTACTTTGTTTTGGTTCAATTCAAGAATTTTATCTATTATAATTAAATTTAAATTATAAATATATATATTCAGTGTTTCTTTAGCCCAATTAGCTGAGCCAAATTTTAGAAGAAATCCTATGTTTGTTTTGCGATCCTAAGTTATTTTGAGCTTCACATGTAGAGGTAGGAGAAATTCCATTTTTACTGTCAACATTTCAAATCCCTTCTGCAACCCCTAAAGGAATACTATAAGATGTCTGGACCCCCAAAACAAGACTTTAGGTAAAATTTACTCATTTTTTGTGGGGAAAATGGTTAAAATCTGATAATTTGTTGTAACTATTGAAATGATGCTAATTTAAAAACTATATCTCAAAATATATAACATTTGGAATGACTGAAAAATTCAAAATGGCTACCAAATTACAAAAATATCATTATCAAAAAAAAAAAAAAAAAAAATAAGGTTGTTTTAGTTCTTTGTCTGTGATACTGACCCATATCAATTATTCTTTCACTTTCTGTACACGTTGTACACATCCCTTAACGAAAGTTTGTCTTATCACAAAAGTTTGAGTTTGAGTTTGAGTAACACTTAAAATGAAGAAATATAGGAAAAGAATATTTTCAGATTAAAAATAAGATTCATATCTACTTTGTTTCGAGATGGTCACCTGGCTTCCACATGAATGTAATAGTAACCTTAATTCATTAATAGATTGCTCACAATATACCAGTATCCAATATACGGATAATGTGTAATGTAGCAGTTCGTAGTTACAGTAGTTATGATTGTTAGCTTTCCTTCCACATTAATGCAGGAGTCACCTTAATACATATTTAACTTACATTACAGGAATTTTGTTCCCTAAACTTTATATTTTTTCTGACATAATTTGTATCTTCAACGGTAATGAGTGGTGTGTACCAAATAACTCTAATGCTAATCAAACAAGCAATATCCCAAAATGCATTTCATCTGCAAATCTAGTTCCAACTAAAGTCATTGCTTTTTATACAAGCTCTTTACCAACCTTCTGGTCAACCTTTTAAAATGTCAGTATGTTGTTTGATTAGTTTTTATTCTAAAATTTTATTGTTTAGAAGTATAAGTATGAAACTTTTCACACCAGAAATCTCATGGCATCAAAAGGAACCTATATTTAGTGTTGATTTTTGTCCGAAAACATGGAAACTAGCTTCATGCGGTGCTGATTCGACTATTAAAGTATTTGCATTTTTTGATATTACAGTTTGTTAAAGTGACACTTTTTTCAAATCAAAGTCACTTTTTTGCACAAATTTATCTTTCCAAATAATTTCATTTAATATTACTTCCAGATGTCTTGATTCAGAGTCTTGTTTTTATTTACGAGTTTATTTTTATTGAGTTATTGATTTAGATTTGGTTGGTTAAAGAGAAAGATGAAAGCATTGGATTGGATTTTCTGTCAAACTTAGACCGTCATTGTAAACCTGTAAATGTTGTACGATTTTCCCCGAATGGTGAGTTGTTATAAAATGTGCTCTATTGTTCAACAAATGAGTTGTCGTAGTTACATACATCAAGTTTTATGTAATATTGATTTATTGATTTATTTTCAGGTCATCTGCTTGCATCTGCTAGTGATGGTGAGTCTTTAGCAAACATCCAGTGAAGTTCTTACATTTATCCCACAAACATCCAGTGAAGTTCTTGCATTTATCTCACAAACATCCAGTGAAGTTCTTACATTTATCCCACAAACATTAAGTGAAGTTCTTACATTTATCCCACAAACATCCAGTGAAGTTTTTACATTTATCCCACAAACATCTAGTGAAGTTCTTACAATTATCCCACAAACATAAAGTTAAGTTCTTACAATTATCCCACAAACATCCAGTGAAGTTTTTACCTTTATCTCACAAACATCCAGTGAAGTTCTTACAATTATCCCACAAACATCAAGTGAAGTTTTTACATTTATCCCACAAACATCCAGTGAAGTTTTTACAATTATCCCACAAACATCCAGTAGAGTTCTTACATTGATTCCACAAAAATCTAGTGAAGTTCTTACAATTATCCCACAAACATTAAGTGAAGTTCTTACAATTATCCCACAAACATTAAGTGAAGTTCTTACAATCATTCCACAAACATATAGTAAACAATTTGTTAAGGTAGTTGGTTTTTGTTTATATTTCTCATATAGAGGGTGCAATCATCATATGGAAGTTGAACGAAAACGACAAATCTTCAGCTAGTGGATTGTTTGGAGATGATGATGATTGTAATAAAGAAAGTTGGAATGTGCATAAAATGCTAAGGTATGGTGATAAAACATTTTTGTAACTATGTTTATAACTTTTCTGGTTATTTTTATGTTTATTTCTTAGGGGTCACATTGAAGATGTTTATGATTTAGCCTGGTCACCAGATAGTAATCAACTTATAACAGGCTCTGTTGACAATCGTGCTATTATTTGGGATGCTGAAAAAGGTAAAGTTGTTTCAATAACTGTAATGAGGAAACTGTTATTAATTCTAATTTGTATAAATTTTTTAAATCATATTTTGTCATACTTACTTTAAAGTCTCCAAAGAAAAAATAACAAGCTTATAATTTAAAATTAATTTCTTTTTAAGGACTAAGTCTACACACATTTGCTGATCACAAACATTATATACAAGGCGTTTGTTGGGATCCTAGAAATTGCTACGTTGCTACTCATTCTAGCGACAGGTGAATTGTTTTACCACTGAAAGCTGCTGACTGCTTACACAAAAAGCATAATCTAAAAGTTATGCTTCATAATCTCATATTGACATGCAATGTCATTTAAGCATCCTATTTCATATTTGCACTTTTCGAATATGTGTAAAGTAAAAGTTTTATTTATTTATTTTTAGGTCGTGTCGATTATATTCACTTGGTAAATATAATTGTTGTCAAAATATACACAGAAATAATGCATCTTATAAAAAAGACGGCGAGGTATGAACCCTGGGTTTTTTTTCCATCAATCTTTGGGTTTGTTTATTCCATGTATCAATCTTGTGTCAATTTTTATTTAGATTGTAAAATCAAAGTTAACAAGAATGTTCTTAGATGAAACTATGCAATCGTTTTTCAGAAGATGTACTTTTTCTCCGGACGGATCTTTTTTGTTTCTTCCTGGTACGATTATCCCTTTCCTTTACGGGTACCATGTTACTGTTACTCTTACCCTAGTTGGTAACCCCTACAGTTATCCCTTAGTTTTACTGTTACCACTTACCCCTGCTGTTACTACTTACCCATATTGTCACCATTTACACCTACTTTCCCCCCTTTATCCCTACGAGACCACATATACCAACTAATGCCAGCCCTTACGGCACTGCTCTTGGTTAACACACTGGTATTGATATATTATTAATGTTTAGCTGGAATATGTGATGGTGATGCGAAGCCAAGAAAAACAACATATGTGTTTGCAAGGGGCCATTATGGAAGGTATGAAATTAGAATTCATTTCTTAGTTTGAATGAGTTACATTTATTTTTAAGGGGCTCAATTCTAGGAATTCAATAAACCACACCCTATATTTACTTCAACCGGTTTGATTGATTGTTGCATTAAACAACGCCCTATATGCACTTCATTCTGTTTGATTGATTGTTGCATTAAACAACGCCCTATATGCACTTCAATCAGTTTGATTGATTGTTGCATTAAACCACGCCCTATATGCACTTCAATCAGTTTGATTGATTGTTGCATTAAACCACGCCCTATATGCACATCAATCAGTTTGATTGGTTGTTGCATTAAACAACGCCCTATATGCACTTCATTCTGTTGCATTAAACCACGCCCTATATGCACTTCATTCTGTTTGATTGATTGTTGCATTAAACAACGCCCTATATGCACTTCATTCTGTTTGATTGATTGTTGCATTAAACCACGCCCTATATGCACTTCATTCTGTTGCATTAAACCACGCCCTATATGCACTTCATTCTGTTTGATTGATTGTTGCA
>JAUELD010117062.1:0-16703 GCA_031471615.1 Aglantha digitale | reverse complement strand
ACTTACATCATAATGATAACTTACATCACAATGATAACTTACATCATAATGATAACTTACATCATAATGATAACTTACATCATAATGATAACTTACATCACAATCATAACTTAGATCACAATTATCTATAATTTTGGTATATATAGAATAAAACAGCTATAAATTTCAAACAAAAACAAACCTTTATACTAAGCACTTCTGCAACATCATATGAGTGGTTTTCCCTAAATAGAGAAACAACAACCTCTCACGAAAACAACATTACTCAAAATATAAATAGAATATAAATTGTCAGCACAGTTCAAATTTAATAAATGACAATATGGGCAATTAATGTTATGAACATAAACAAACTAGAAACCTTATGAAACGACATGATTATAAATAAACTAGAAACCTTGTGAAACGACATGACCGTAAATAAACTAGAAACCTTGTGAAACGACATGACCCTAAATAAACTAGAAACCTTATGAAACGACATGGTCATGAACAAACTAGAAACCTTATGAAACGACATGATCATAAATAAACTAGAAACCTTATGAATGACATGATTATAAATAAACTAGAAACCTTATGAAATGACATGATCATAAACAAACTAGAAACCTTATGAAATGACATGATTATAAATAAACTAGAAACCTTATGAAATTGGAAACGCTGTCAACTCTGTCCGATCTCGTTTTGACCATCTAAATAACAAGGTAATAATATTACTGCGCATGGTAATCATTGTGACGGACTCCCTTAAATATCAATAGAAACACCTCCGAGAAAAGAATACAAATTACAATACTAATACTAAAGACTTACTAATAACACTTCATTGTCCTCTTCTAGTTTACCTTCCCATTCATATCTATCAAGTAAATAAACAAATAATTAAAAATAATTAGAGAAAACATACTCACTCAGGAAAACAATATATACTCCTTACATACTAATTACATTTGGAATGATATTAACACATGCCGCCATCTTCTTTTGTACCATTTGTCTGAAATGAAATGTTCTATTTATCAAGTATCAAGTTCTATTTATTAAATAGTAGAAAGTTTAAAGAAGCCTCTTCAAAATTGTTAGGAAACATAGCTACCTAGCTAAATTTTTGGCTTCTTCTTCGTTGCTGCAAGTGATAAACACAGTCGAAATATGTAAGTTAGATTCCATGTCACGGTTCACCTAATAGGTTTACTCAATACTAATTTATTAAAAAGGAAAATTTAAAAAAAAACTTTTTAGCGTAAGCACGACAGCTGAAATACGAGACACAAAGAATACACAAATGTTGGTTTTAGCACATGAAAAAGATCTTCTATAATTATTATATAGTTTATGTAATGAAGTTGCGGACAGGTAATTGCAATTAAGGTGAAAAGCTGAATGAGTTATCTAATTCAATATAATAGCACTAGTGGAAAGTGCACTTTTGACCCCAAAACAAGAATTTTTAAACTAGCCAATCCAAGGCATTAAGTATTACCTATAATTTGTTTTAATAATCTAAAAATCTAAAGCAAAATTGACGTATTTTAGAAAACCTTTATTTATAGCCTATTGTTAAAAAAAGAAATCCCTAAAAAAAAGGTAAAAACCGGATTGATGAGGGCGAATCTGTTAATAGAAAAATGATGAATCATTTACGGTATATAATATTAAATATATTTACGGTGCCGTGTAGCTGAGGCAACATATAGTCGGATTAAAAATGGGAATGGGTCGCTGTAACTATAAAAATATGCCTACAAAACTATGGATTAAAGTGTTTCTACGGGTGGCAAAAGTTAGAAATTGTTCAGTGTATCTATGTTTTGATGAGGTTTGATGGGATTGCTGGTGTCAGATAACAATATTGAACCACTAGCTACATCACACAATTCTCTAACTATAACTATTCATAAATGACAAATACAGTTGAATACAATGTAATGAATGAATACAATACAACCACAGTTATAAATAAAAACAACTCATAGAACAGTCTTTCCACTATTGTTGTCGAGCACAAAAGTATATGCAAGTTGATCATTATTAATATAATTTAAGTAGGAAGAGTGGGGTTTTGAGTTTACTCTTAACAATGTGTGGGACTGGAGAGGACCAGTGCTAATCTGAATGCCGTAAGTATACAATATTAAATTTAAGGAGAATAAACATGTTGGTATAGCTTGTCTATGCATTTGCATGATTATGCAAAATATGCAAAATAAACTCCAAATATGACACACACTGTAATAACAAAACAATAATAGAATGGCCACTGCAGTACTGTAATATTGAACCAATAACTTGACTGGGGGATAAAACAACTAAGTTTGCCAGGTTCTCACTCTTTCTGGAAAGTGAATACTTAATTTACATTACGATTTAACATTAATAGATAAATACATCTTGAAATATGAGACAGTATTACAATATGACGTTATTATACAAACTTTCAGCGACTCTTTCAGCACCTATTTTTACAAAAAGAGAAGATAGATAGAGATAGATATGGCTAATCGAACATTGGAGAAAAAGGACAAGCGACGCCTAGCTGTGTCTATCTATATTGCATAATTCATAAGTAAATTACAAACTATAATCCGTAGTGAGTTAAAACACTACTCTAAATCATATCAGCAAACATGCAAACACTACTCTAAAGCATGTCAGTAAATAAGCAAAACCATTCTCTAAAGCATGTCAGTAAACATGCAAAACACTACTCTAAAGCATGCCAGCAAACATGCAAACACTACTCTAAAACATGCCATAAAACATGCAAAACACTACTCTAAACCATGTCAGTAAACATGCAAACACTACTCTAAATCATATCAGTAAACATGCAAACACTACTCTTAAGCATATCAGTAAACACGCAAAACACTACTCTAAATCATATCAGTAAACATGCAAAACACTACTCTAAAGCATAACAGTAAACATGCAAACACTACTCTAAAGCATATCAGTAAACATGCAAAACACTACTCTAAATCATATCAGCAAACATGCAAAACACTACTCTAAAGCATATTAGTAAACATGCGAACACTACTCTAAAGCATATCAGTAAATATGCAAAACACTACTCTAAATCATATCAGTAAACATGCAAAACACTACTCTAAAGCATATCAGTAAACATGCGAACACTACTCTAAATCATATCAGTAAACATGCAAAACACTACTCTAAAGCATAACAGTAAACATGCAAACACTACTCTAAAGCATATCAGTAAACATGCAAAACACTACTCTAAATCATATCAGCAAACATGCAAAACACTACTCTAAAGCATATTAGTAAACATGCGAACACTACTCTAAAGCATATCAGTAAATATGCAAAACACTACTCTAAATCATATCAGTAAACATGCAAAACACTACTCTAAAGCATATCAGTAAACATGCGAACACTACTCTAAATCATATCAGTAAACATGCAAAACACTACTCTAAAGCATATCAGTAAACACGTAAAACACTACTCTAAATCATATCAGTAAACATGCAAAACACTACTCTAAAGCATATCAGTAAACACGCAAAACACTACTCTAAATCATATCAGTAAACATGCAAAACACTACTCTAAATCATATCAGCAAACATGCAAAACACTACTCTAAATCATATCAGCAAACATGCAAAACACTACTCTAAAGCATATCAGTAAACATGCGAACACTACTCTAAAGCATATCAGTAAATATGCAAAACACTACTCTAAATCATATCAGTAAACATGCAAAACACTACTCTAAAGCATATCAGTAAACATGCGAACACTACTCTAAATCATATCAGTAAACATGCAAAACACTACTCTAAAGCATATCAGTAAACACGTAAAACACTACTCTAAATCATATCAATAAACATGCAAAACACTACTCTAAATCATATCAGTAAACATGCAAAACACTACTCTAAATCATATCAGTAAACGATAAACGAGCGATATCACTTTAGACTATGTAACAAGTATATTATATTTTAGCCATCTACTTATCAATCTCCACAATGTTTAGTCACAAATGATTATTGGTGTTCCATTAATTCTACTTACCATTATTTTCAGGCCGTTCATCAACATCTAACATACGAAATAAAAACAAAAAAATCACGTTGTGTTGACCGACCGACATGATATTTCATATCCATCATATTTCACTAACAGTAGTTATTAAAGTTGCATCTCCATATATTTATTTCCCCAATATGTTGTCACTTAACTTTGTTGTAATATTGATTGTTATTGCTACATCACGATTCACATACACAATCTCCTTAGTATTTAGTTACATACATTGTTATACATAGCAATATATATATGTTATAGATATTTGTTAGTCAGCAACGAAAATTCACTTCATTTGTTAGAGCTAATAGCTTCATGCTTAAAGCAATCTTCAGCTAACGTTGACAATATAAAAAGCTGTTTATTTTATTTGATATACGTTATGTTATAGCTATATATGTAGTTATTAGTTGCGTGATGCTGATGTTTGTGCTTGCTAATATTACATGATTTTATATTATTTATATATATTGAGATTTTGCATCATTAGCTCTTAAGACAAACATCCCCATGCAGCTGCATTCTCTCGCCTTAAGAAAGAGGAATGGCCTGACAAACATAGTTGTTTTATACCACAGTCAAGTGATGTAAGTAAGTAGCAAAATCCAAGACTTAGGTGTTCCAGTCCATTTTCATCTTCAAAAGATTTTTATTTTTAATTTTCTTCTTCTTGTTGTTCTCAGACTGTCTTGAAAACTTTCTAGATTTTGAAAATATAAATTAATGGTCTTTAATATCGGAGATACTCTTGTTAACATTAGTAAATTGATGTTAGGCAAGATAACTGTATTCCAAACTAGGTAGTGTTATCTATCAAATATAAGTGTAACACAGCATAGGCATTGTGGGTGTACTGTTTTCAATTAAAAAATAATAACAAATCAGACCACAGAAGATTCTTCTCTTTATTTTTATTCATAAAGTAAGAATTACTTCTTTGGCGTTTACTGAAGAAAGCCACATGTAGAAAAATCCACCAATAGATGTTACCACTGCTACTTGTGGTAGCATCTGCTACTTTCTGAACCATTGATTCCAAAACCTTACTTAAACTATTCTAGGTATAGTCTACAGTCAAATTCTGCATTCAGAATATTTACAACGATATATTCTATTTCCTAAAAAGTTTACTTATTTAAATTAAACACAGATATATTTCAATTCAATAAAAGGAAAACAATTATTTTCGTGCCAATATCTTCAGCATGGTTGTCTAAAACAATGGCTTATGGCTTTGTACCAACGCTATGTTTAGTCAGTGGGTTATATAAGTTAAATAAAATATCTATATATAGAAGTAGTAAATTTTTATTTACCTTTTTTAATCTTAATAAGATAAAGAGCACTCTGCGTAACTTTTGGATAAATATTTGTAGCACCTTTACCATTGAAATATGACGAAAAAGATGAAAACTGTTTACTTTGATAATTGATATAGAGATACTATTCAAACCATCTGTAAGCGATAAATAATATGTGATTTATAGGTTAAGGATTAGAATTTACGTCATATAACGCACTGAAGATGACGTGGCTAAAGTCGAAAAGCTTATGCTAAGTAAAAAATACTTATAATTTTTGTCTATTCTTAAACCTATTAAAGTAATGGCGAATTTATCTAATCAAATTATGTGATTATATTTATATAAATGATTTATTAAAAATCATTTATTTTTGCGAGGAACATTCCATATGAACATCCACCATCAACAAATAGTTATTTAGTAGTGAATATATATAACAATCCTTCGCACTTGTTACAAGGGGTTTAAAATTGTGAGAGACAAGAATTAAAATAATAAATTTGATTAGTTAAAAATATTTACAATGTAATTGTATCCTACAGAGAATAACAGATTTAACAACAGTCATTAACTTAACATATTCAATCAAAACGTTTACTCGTGTGTAGGTTTGGTTTCTATCTATCTACTTCACCAAATACAATGTCTTGCGTGCCTAAAATGAATATAATCAGTATTTCATAATAAAACGATGAGAATGTAAGTTATGTTGTGCATTATCTATTTAACGACACTATCTTTTTTATCTACTAAAGGTGTATACATCTAGCTAATTTAGAGCAACAGCTTTTGGTTCTGACGGAACTTAGTGTTCCCATTTGCACCTACATATACTGAACTAAAGGTTTTTGGATATATTGTGCTGAACTATGTTAGCCTCACTATAATTTCATTCCGGGATGGATGACCACGACACTGTCATATATAGGTTGGACTTGAATATACAACCTATGAATTGCAGCTATAGGAAATGCTCATGTTCTCTAGCCAAATTTTTGGTGTGAAAAGCTAGCATTCTCGTCCTTATTATTAGCTACACGTGTAAACTAATACGGAAATAATTCCAAAGATTTGAGCACTGAAACACTGAATAGTGTCAAAATATTTCATATAACTTCATTTAGTATGTGTTTTTATACTGTATGTTTATTAATCAAAAAATAAATAAAACAAGAACCTATAATGGCAACTACATCTGCTAACATGTGACCTCTTGACATATATTCCATACTAGCCTAAAAAGTTAATAGATAATGTTTAGAAAAGTCAGCTTCAATCATTATAAAGAAGTTTTTAGAAAGAATTTTAGTAATACAAAATATTACCAAGTGATAGAATCCAGGTGCTCTTATTTTACAACGATATGGCTTGCTGGAACCATCAGATACCAAGTATACTCCCATTTCACCCTGTTAAAAAGATATAAACAGTGCGAAGAACTATAGACAGAGAATTGTAAAAAAAATTTAGTGAAAAAGTTTCAAAATACAAATACCTTCGGGGCTTCGATAGCTGTATAAGTGTTCCCTGGAGGAACACTGTATCCTTCTGTATATAACTTAAAATGATGAATCAAAGCCTCCATCGATTCTTTCATTTCTGAGCGCCTAGGCGGAGATATTTTTGCATCATCAATTCTAACCTCACCAGGTGGCATTTTGTTGAGACATTGTTCGATTATCTTTAAACTTTGACGCATTTCTTCCATGCGGCATAAATATCTAAAGAACCAAATTATAACAGCGGAAATGCTTAGTTGAGAAATGTATTATTATTATACAGAATATCAACAGCAATACTCTAATAGGTATACCTATTAAAACACATCTAAAATAATAAGAAAAACTTATTTAACCTATCGTAACAATCACCGTTCTTTCCAATTGGGACATCGAAATCAACTTGATCATATGCATCATATGGTTGTACTTTACGTAAATCCCATTTAAAGCCAGATCCTCGCAACATAACACCTCTGTATAAGATAAAAAAACACTATACCATATGACATTTATAGAAGGCTCGAAAGATCTATTAAAATGACCTTTTGAGAATAATTATAGAAGAAGCAAACAAGAATTTCAGATTATGTAAATTTTTAGATTTTTGGCCATACAACTTGAAAAAGCATCTTTCCTAAAAAATCTGGTTTTACCTTACTAAAGTATTTCTTTAGAAAATATATTTATGACCCTTTAGCTCCACACAAAAATGAAAGACTGACTGGTACTGGACTTTTGGGATATACTAAAAAGAGTTTCAAACCAGGGTGAGAAAACTAACGATTTAAAATGAGCTTTTAACTAAAAGTTATTAATACTATATAGAACATTCATTGATAGATTAAAAATAGTCAAAAGATCTTTTGACCTTGAAGCATTTTTTTAAATTTTGTTGAGTCAATCTTTTCTGGTGTATTTGAAAGCTCTTACTATTGCCTAACTTAAATAAAAAAATAAAAATAAATTAAAAACAACATAACAACTAAAACACAGAAATAATAATTGTTTGGGGGTAAAACATCTTGTGCAATTGCTAGCCTATAGCCTAAATAACGGTTTCAAATTTAGCAAGGTAACATAGTAAATTCTGACCTTCTTTCCTAGTTACGTACAATGAGAAATTTTATATAGGACTCATCCTGGCAAAACTGGAATTCCAATTAAATCATTAATTTGAATATAATCCGAAGTGTATCGATTGTCCCACCTAGTCTGCATTATAATAACAATAAAATGTTTGGGATTCAAACTTAATGTGCGACGTAGCTATGAGAGTAAAAGTTGTTTCGTGATTGTCAAAGTTGTTCTAGTTGTTTCATAATTGTAGACTTTCCAATGAAATTGAAAAGTTGTAGAGTTTTCAATGAAATTCTTTATTATGTAAATAAGTTCAACTATTCCCGACATACCAAATATGTACATGTTTTTAAGGCTATTATAAAAAAGACTAGCCGGTGATCCGGCGTTGAACGCCATGTTAATTTTAATAATAATCGACATTGAATTTATTTGATAAAATAAAAAAATGAAACAGTTTTTGTTTTCAAACTATTTTTTATGAAACAAAACAAAAAAAATTCATTAAATTCTATCAAAAAAATTTGATAATTGTAAAAGAAATTATAAAAAAACATAAACAAAAACAAATAGTTTTAGTCTTTCTATTCCCATGTTTTCAATATTAATCAATGAAATTATCTATTTTATACCAAATATTATATATTATTTCAATTATATATTATTAGAATGCGTACACACACAGACAAAATCCGGTTTAAAGCTATAATATAATCGACTAGCTGGTGGCCTGACGTCGAACGCCTGGTTAAATTTTATTTTAAAAGTAATCCACATTAAAATTTCAATAATTTTTTACTATTTTTTTTATGATTTATTTTACAAAACCAAACTATTATAATGATCACAATGGACATAACTTAATTATGTTTTGTCATTTTGTCATTTCTACTATTTGTTTTTGTTTATGTTTTTTTATAATTTCTTTTACAAAAATAACCTATTATTATTTTTATATAATCACAAGGGACCTATCCTAATGATGTTATGTCATTAAAAATGAAAAATGTTTCTTAGTTATCTTTTTTTTCTCTCTAGAGATCATTATTCTTGCAGCATAGTTTATTATTTTTAAAGATAAAATAAAAAGCAGGATGAGTTTTCTTAAAAAATTGATCCAACTGATTTTTTTATGAAGTGAAACAAAACAAAACAAAATCTTTAAGTTCAATCAAATAATTTTTCGTCTTTCTATTCTCCATGTTTTCGGGAATAATCAATGAAATTATCTATTTTATACCACATAATATATGCATTTTAAAACGCCCGTATTGACAAAAGAAATTACTTAATAACAATGCTCTTTAGAATGGGTACACATAAACGGACAAAATCCGGTTTACAGCTACTATATAAGAGACTTAAAAACGGTCTGGCATCAAACACTTTGGATTACAATTAAATTGGTATTGTTTTTGAAAAAATCAATTTATGTTTTTTTACTATTGAAGAAACACTAAATAAAAATTGAAACTAATATGGAAAGAAACTGAAACAACATCAGATACATACAGATCAAGTAATTTGTGCAGTTTTTAACTTCTTGTTTACATATAAAACATTTCCATTCATATCATTTATAGTGAAAACTATTTAAACAAGAAAGAATGATAATTGAACTCCTGGGATATACTAAAACAGTTTCAATAAAGGGTAAGAAAACTTACAATTTATAGTGAGCTTTGATCCTAATTACGCAAAAATAAAAACTTTTGGGGATAACCTAGTGCATTTAAAATTCCTTATGTCTTTAAATCAAACAAATTTAAAATCTGGACCAAAAAAAGCTATATGCGAGTTGCTTGAACCTTACTAGCTATAAATAACCTTAAAAAGTAATAATAATACTTACGACATTGCATAGGAAAGGGCTTCTTCAGAAGTAACAACACCAATGTCAACTAAACGTTGTTTCCAAATACGATTATGAGTTAACATCTAAAAGGATAAGCAGGTTTTCAGAAGGAACAGTTGCAAAAATAAAACAACTTAACTGATTCTGTTATAGTAGGTTTAGCATGTTTTACTATTAATACCTCCTCCACTTCGTCAATTCTTTGATTAAACTTAGAACAAAAGTGCCAAATATCATCCATCAAGCCAAGAGGTAAGTCCTAAAAGCCAAACTGTTATGGTACACTCGACTTATTTATACACAGCTTATAAATCAAAATATCTTCTTGCACCAACATCTCATATAAGGAAACATAATGAATTAACTTACTTCGGTATTAATGAAAAGGCGAAACGAAGAACAATACTAACTTGATTAACTCCACCCGGTCTTACATATGCTGCGTGCATTCGTGCACCAGAAGCTCTTTCGTAAAATTCCATTAGCTTTTTTGAAATAAGAACAATAAAGAAATATCTCATCAGTTGAAGAAAAAGGATACCTTATTGAGCTTTGAAATATAAATGATATCGTATAATGAGGACAATGAGTATTTTGTTTTCGTCCATTGGAAACTATATTTACAAATTATACTAAATTTCTAAAAATTAGGTTGTGAACACTAAAATATTATAACGCAAAATGAACCAAAACATAATAATAAAAACATTTTGAACTTAAAATTTGTCAAATACTACAAAAATATACTTAAATCTAGCATTATATAAAATTTAGTTTTAATTAAACAAATTATATTTCAAAGTGTCCACAACCTTAACTTAAAATAATTTTTTTTTTGTATCATATTTATGCTTTCGTACCCATTACAGTCTAAAAATAGGCCTGTTGATTGATCTTACAGAATAGAACTAAATAATACCTTTTCCCTTTCTTCAAACATCCAGAAAAATGGTGTCATAGCACCTACATCAAGAGCATGAGTAGTGATACCCATAATATGATTCAATATACGTGTGATTTCACCAAATAAAACTACAATTTATCAATGAAAACAAAACCTATGTAGTAAAACATTTAATCCACTTATAGAAAATCAAAACAAATTACAAATTAGATACCTCGAATCCACTTTGCTCTCTCCGGAATTTGAATATTCAAAAGCTTCTCAACAGCTAATGAATATACTTGTTCATTCGTCATCATTGATACATAATCGAGACGATCAAAATAAGGCAATGCCTGTAAAAAAGGCCTTATATAAGTAGGAATTAAGTAAAACACTAATACCTGTTTAAATATTTACTTACTTGTAGATATGTTTTATATTCAATTAATTTCTCTGTCCCTCTATGTAACAAACCTATGTGTGGGTCAGCACGCTCGACAACCTAAATAAGTTAACTTGATACAATTTTAATGATCGAAAGAAAAACACTAATGATTTGAGAAAGAAAAAACATTGTTAATGGGAAACCAAGCTGATAAAGCAAGTTGGGCTTATATAAACGAGCTTCAAAAATTGTGGAAAATGCTTTTTATTTAATGTAAAAATTCTTTTTTTGTTCAAAACTATAATCAAGGAACCTGTCAAAAAAGATTGAAAAACTGATAGAAAATGAAGCGATAGAAAAACTCTAAATTGTCTGTACACTTAAATCATACTACCTGTTTAAATAATTATTGTAAGTATGTTCTCATCCTTTAATTCACTTTATCTTGGATGTAAAAGCTGAGACAATAGATGAATTCTAAGGCTATTTTTTGATTTAGTCTTTTTCAAGTATTCTTTGCCATGCTCTTTGATGTTAGATATGGTGATAGATGCAAGTTTTAAATTGGACTTTTTTTTCATTTGTCCAGCTTTTTCTGTTAAGGGTATTGGTAGAATGTAATAAAACTTTATTTTCAATTTTAACAAAAATTCAAAGCAAACAAAGTTTGTTATTTAAGTGTAATACGACCAAGGCTACAAGTGGTAGCGAATTACAATTCAGATCAAAAAGCATATGTGTTTTAGTGGCAAGTTGTTTACAAGGAACTTTTTTATCATAGATATCTTTTCTGGCAAGTGAAAACAACAATACAAACTACCATCATTTGTCTTGGTTCTTTTAATAAAATAAACTTTGTAACTTTAAAAGTTAAATTTGACCTTGGATATTCTATTCTGTATCATTTTTTGCTGGGTTAATAGTGCTTTAAACTACTCTTAAATAAAACAAGGATTACAGTATCAGTGAACCCTCGTTTTTAATTTTTAAATCTAATTTCTATATAATATAAATCTATCATTGTCTAACTTCAATATAATTTCAATAAAAAAATCAATAAAATTTAAAGATCTCACTCAATAGCACAGTGACCTTAAATTTGGGCAAAATTTGACCCTTTGACCCCTAAATCACAAAAGCTATACATTTTCAGGTGACGAATTTAGACATTTTTTGAAAGCTCTTGATATTGCCTAACTTCATACAAAAAATCAAAAAAATTGAATGATGCCTTCTCAATAGGTCTGTAGCACGAATTTATGTAAATTGCACCTAAATCCCTGAAACAGGAGTTCTTTGGAACTTACTACATATAGTATTTGAAAGCCTTATTCAATATCTTACTTTATGTAAAAAATCAAAAAAAATGATGAATGGTTCTGACTCAATGGCTCTGCAACCACAAATTGGTGCTAAAATTGAACCTTTTGACCCCACAAACTCAAAAAATATACATTTTCAGGTAATGAACAAAGAGACTTTTTGAAAGCTTATGTTATTTTCTAACTTTTCTAAATCAAAAAAATCTAATGAGGCCTTCTCAAGAAACAGGTCTACAACAAAAGTTTAGGCAAAATTTGACCTATTGTCTCAAAAATCCCCAAAACAAGAGTTTTCAGGAACATGTCATGTATGGTATTTAAGCCCTTATAAATACCTAATTTCATATAAAAAATTAAAAAAAAGTAATGACGTGTTTTCTTACAAATAGGAATAAACCCTACTTTTTAACCCTATTTCAAAATTAGCAAAACCATTTCTAATTAAAATAAATTATATATACCTCTCCGTTTAGCTCTAACACAAGTCTTAACACACCATGAGCAGCAGGATGTTGAGGTCCAAAGTTTAAGGTCATGTTTGTAACACCTTTTTCTGGAACAAATTCTAAATAATAGAGGTTTAATTAAATAGTAAAAAAAGCGAAAGCAGTATGGATCTAATATACAAAAAGCTTAATTAAGTATTAAAGCGAAGAATCTAAAAGCAAGGCCATAGAATATTTTAAAATATTAAAAAAAGATTTAATAATATCACTCTATGGTCAATATTTTAACTATTTACCTTCTAAATCCCATTGACCTGTTACTTCATCTGGATATAGAACATGACCAGTGTATTCAGCTAACTCATCAGGAAGCTTAACCTTTTCAAAGTCTTTCATCGTGATTTGTGGATTTATTTGGGATATACATCTAAAAAGAAGAAGGCAACTTGACACATTTTCTGATTTTAAAAAAACAAAGTAATAGGTAACAAAAAAACAATTCTTGCACAGGAAACTATATTTTTGCATACTGGAACAGAGAACATCTTTCAAGATCTTTCCTTCAAGATTACCCACAACCTGAAGAGCTAAATAATTTTTTAGTAATTCTTTATAATTATTGTTTCAATAAAACTATGCACAAGAAAGTTATTCCTTCGTGAAAACTCTTTGTTGCCATTTTATAAACAAACTATTTTAATGTTTCGAAGTAGCACATTTAAATTAAATCTATACAAAAATTAGCGTTGCGTAGACACACGGATAAGCTATTGTGAAAAGAATATACATTTATTTAATTAGGAATAAAATCTTTTACTCAAACAGAAGGAAGACCAGAATTTTTTTTATTCATATGTAACATATTATTGTAAAAAAAAAGAAGTAAAATTTATTTTCAAAATATTGAAATATTTCAAAAAGTGTAAATATAAAACTCATATATACGTTATTATTTTTTTCAATTTCAAATACAACAAATTTAAAGGTTGTGAACGCTTTAAAATAAAACTTGTTTAGACAAAACTGAAACTAAAAAACTTCTATTTCTAAGATAAAAATTGTTGAATGTACTCACAACATGTTTGTGAGATTTATAATCACAGATAAATTTTGGTGCGCATAATTTTTAATGTTGTTAAATAAAACAACAGCCACAACAACATAACAACAACATGATATATTGATAAATATTGATATTTTTTCTGCACCTATTCATTTTTTTTTTTCTAGTCATATGACCCCCTACTCAGGCCTTGAAGAATTTTTTTTTTGTAAAAACAGTGCTTCTCAATGAAGTTTCAGGCAAGCTGTTTACTTGTTTTATTTATTTTATAATTAAACATTCACATTAATATTAGAAATGATATATTTATTTGTTGTTTAGATGTATCTAGTGTTTAAATATAACAGCTGGGTTTATTTGCATACTTGTTGCTTTTTTGTTAAAATTCAATTAAATAATAATCTTTATATTATTTATTATAGTTATATCTATTTCATTTTTCGAATTATTATATACACAGCTATACACATTTTTTTTTTTTTTCTGTGTATATTTCATAAACGTCGGAAATAGATTCTAAAGATTTTCTTTTTATAAACGTCTAGTGAAAAAAAATTTTGTATCGCAAATAAATTTCTTTGAAACTTACTTTTCTAAAATCAAAATGATATAAACACTTTAGTTTCAAATGTTATTGAAATTTACATCAGTTGTATAAAAAATACACTGCCATGGTTTCCTAAAAACAATATATGTTAACTAAAAATTGTCTAGACTAAAATCTTAAGAAACGTTCTATTGAAATGATTTGAATGACGTCAATTAGAATAAATAACACACAAGCATAAGAAGTGTTAAAAATAAAGGATTTTCTTAGAAAGACTTGGTAAAATCTTTAAATTGGAAATTAAAAAGTGATGAGGAGCGTTGGTAAAAACAATTTCTATTTCTTCATTCGAATAAGTGAAAATATGTGGTTCTGTTTCCAGACAACTTAGGGGGTAAATAAAAAAAATTAGAATTCATGTTAAAATTTTATATTACAATCATTAGTGAATTAAATTAATAAAGACACAATAAATATACAAATTTATGCCAAATATACAATAAATACTCACTGTGATCGATTCATATGGGCTGTTCGCTACGTCACAATGATTTGTCAACAAATATCAAAAAATAAAAACAAAAAATAAAAATAAAAAAAAGCCTACATGGAAGCATGCGTGTTATAATCTGAAAGAAAACAAATTACATAGGAATTAAGTATATTTTCATAGTATTTTACAAATTTTAAGTTTGAAATTATACTATTATGTTTTAGTTCATTTTCTGTTATAATAATTTAAAGCGTTCACAACCTTAAAGTAAAACAATTACTCCACTTCTATTATTTTGAGTCTTTGCTTGCAAGTGTTAAACCATGGTTTAATTTTTCGAAGAACTATTTAATTGTTGTTTATTTAATACGATCTTTTATATCTTAATATCTTCCAATCTTCTGATTAACTAAATTGCTATTATATTATCTATTATCTATTAATTTGAGCTACAC
Source organism: Aglantha digitale (assembly GCA_031471615.1). Classification (NCBI taxonomy): domain Eukaryota; kingdom Metazoa; phylum Cnidaria; class Hydrozoa; order Trachymedusae; family Rhopalonematidae; genus Aglantha; species Aglantha digitale. The sequence continues at coordinate 1,288 of JAUELD010117062.1, read as the reverse complement.
TTTAAATCATTTCAATTTGTTCTAATGATATTGAATTGTTAGGTTATTTAGTAGCTTGCAGAGAGGCAATTAGTTATCTTTGAGATTATTCTAAATAATTTGTTCATTTTCGCATTGATCAAGATATCACCAATTATTGAGAAAAAATACCTGTTGACCCACTAGTTTTTCAAAGCGCTCTTTTTGAATTGGTTGTGCTTTTTTTACTTGAATTACGTGAGTGTGTTGTGTGTTGTAAATTTATTGCTAATTAAGTAACAGTCAGTCATAGTAATAAAAAGCAATTACTAATATCAATTAATTAATAAAAGGGACGATCCATAAATTCCATAAAACATAAGCAACAACATTCCAGGGCGTTTTAATAATTTTTATCTGTTTGTCAGTAACATACACATGTGTTTACATTTTTTGCAAAAGTTACGCATATTAAATTAGATATTCTTTATTCCAATAAAAAAAATCATTTTAGCCAAATCATTCTACACGATATTATTTGCCATTGTTAATCTGTAAAATTTGGCTAGTTAAAAGCGAATGGTAATCAGCCAAAGTTAGTCGATGAATTCTGGACGATTCCATTCCATAACAACATCTCAATTATTATAAAAAAACTCTTTATTTTGCAATAAAAGTTGTTTTATTTACTTTTATTCCTAATTTGTGTGTGTTGGTTTATATGGCTTTCCCCAATATAATTAACTAATGATTTTCAATTAAAACAGTAATATTTATTGTTTTTTGAGTTCTCAAATAACTCAATTGTGATTTTATTATCAGTCCACATGTATCTTGTCATTTTTAATTGGGTTTTGTTCCAGATAATGGTCTAATTTGTTGGATTTATATGGCAAGAGATTTACTTTGTCAAAAAAGCTTTTCAATTAACCGCATTATGAAGCTAATTGTTATAAGGGGTCCAAAAGATTAAGTTTTCAACTTAGTTAGTCACCTCCTCACTTATTTTAAAAAATTATGATTATCTGGGGTGTATCTCCACTAGGTCTGCTAGGTCCCTTCTAGTATAGATTAGTCTGAAATCTTTGGAATTAAGTTTCAGATTTGCAATCAATTCTTTTTTTTGACAAGAGATTTGTTATTTTTATAATCATACAGTCAAACCTGTATAAGGCGGCCACCTTCGGGGCCAAAAAAAGTGGTAGCCTTAGACAGGTAGCCGTCAGGTCAGCAACCTGTACAAGGCAACCAAAATTATGTAATTGGTTCGCCATAGTTAATATATGAATAAAATAAGACAAATTTAATAAAAGTTAAAATTTTATTAGAA
>JAUELD010116951.1:5656-16724 GCA_031471615.1 Aglantha digitale | reverse complement strand
ATATATCACATTTAAAACATCAATTAAAAGTAGACTTTAATGATATTTCACATTTAAAACATCAATTAAAAGTAGACTTTAATGATATATCATATTTAAAACATTAATTAAAAGTAGACTTTAATGATATATCATATTTAAAACATCAATTAAAAGTATACTTTAATGATATATCACATTTAAAACATCAATTAAAAGTAGACTTTAATGATATATCACATTTAAAACATCAATTAAAAGTAGACTTTAATGATATATCATATTTAAAACATCAATTAAAAGTAGAGAATAAAAGAAAATGTTTTTTGACATAATTGATCAACTGGGTTATATGGAAAACCATTACAGCAGATTTATATTGGGTATATTTTTATTCTGGTATTTTAATTACTTAAATGAATAACTATGTATATTTTCTATCAAATAATTGTTTGAAGCATCAATACAGAGCTACCGAATAATCATCACCACTCTCCAACTCTTCTTCATCAATTTCTTCTTCTACATCTTCATATTCACTTGACATATACCCATTAGGACCTAATAACTCTTCCCTATTATTAAATGTAGTACTTTTTATAAAACTAGCTAATAAACTATTCCCATTCTGAAGACCAGATTTAATAAAACCGATGTTGGTTTCAATTTGATCTTCAAAATTACTAACATTTTCTTCTTGTATAACAGACTTTATTTCTTTTAGAGATTCATCAATTAAAGATAAATCTAATGAACCTGGCTCAGCTTCAGATAGTTTATTTATTTGTAACATTAATGAGGTAAATTTAGCTACCAGTCCTTTTAAGTGTACATTAGTAATAATATGTTGTGACTGAAGTATCATATCATCAGCAATTTCATCACATTCTAATTTTAACGTTGAACATTGATCGTAACATATTAAAGGTCTTGCAGTTTGAGTCATGTACCCATTAATTACACTAAATGTTTCAGTTAGTTGTGTATTTATTTTTTCAAGCTCTAATATAAGAAAAGCATATTGTTTTTGAAATTCATAGGAATAACTGGTGTTAAATGGATGTTTGATTTCTGCTTCATCATTCAATAACTTTAAGCTATCGATGAACTTTTTTTTAAGTTTTACAAGTCTTGACAACTTTGTCATATGAAGTAAAAGTTTAATAGGAAAACCACCATACATTCCAGAAAGGTCACCGTCTAAAACTTTAGTTAGTCGACCATCAGTGGGTGATGGACAACTGCTATCTTCATTATTGTCTCTAGTATTGTTCCCATGAGATTTAACTAAGAAGAAAGGAAAAGCCATCCTTTACATAACAGAGATGTTAGCAAAGAAAGAAATAAAGTTTATGTAAACACTGCATTTTAAATATATTAGATACTGACTGATACAGGTCAAATATAAATGCAACACCAAAAACAAAATAATAAACAAAAACACCAAAATATTGAACTAAAACAACATAATAAAAAACAATTAAAGGCAAAGGGAATGTTTTTCTTAAATATCTTTTATGGTAAATATCATATCATATCAAGCAAACCTGTTGGTGAAGTAGCTCCTGCAATTTTGGGTCGCTCTTTCACCATAAATAATTTTAAGTTCATACACTCATAATTTTCACTGGCTGTGTCAATGTCTTTTACTGATTTAGAGTCTACACCATTTCTAAAATAAATATTTGAAAAATTATCATATTCTCTCGATAATACTTCAGTCATTGTTAGAGGAAAATTTGTCCAAGTTTAATTATCTTGTGGAGTATCTTATAAAAATTAAAAATACAAACCTGTCAAAACTTATTCTGAAAGAATTGTTTACATTATCAATAGCATCAACTGTACCAGTAAATAACCTTACGCCATTACCAGCAGGGTGTATTTTAGCTGAAACTTTAGTACCTACAACCATTGGAACTGGAATTTCTTCTGGCAGGTCTTAAATTATAAATAAACAATGTTAAAGAATTACACCAGACAAATTAAAGAATCCATAAAAACTTTAGAAACACTACTACAAATGGGAAAATACATAAAAAAACAGCACAAAATGTTCAAATATGCTGGTCTGAGCCTAGTAACAATATAAAAAACATTTACAATTTTTTGTCTATTAACCTTAACCTATTAATGTAATAGCGAATTTATCTAATCAATTACTACAATTAAAATTTTACTACAAATAATAGTTTAGTATTTAGTTTAATATAGCATATATATATATATATATAATAGTTTAATATAGCAAACAATATCAACTAATATGTTTCTTATGGTATATTGAAAAAAATCAAATGTCTGGAATATCAAAAGACTGAATAAACAGTGTTTTCTAGACATACCATATATGCATAGAAAACATGGAGCTATTATTACATAGATAAACCACAGATGATAATCTGAACAGAGTTAAAAAGAAATTAATAAACATCAAAGATTATTCCAGATATTGTGGGTAAAGATATAATTAAAAAGAAAGCTAGCTACCTTTAAATTGAGTAACATTTGTAACTTCAAATCCTTTCAACTGATGCAGCAGACGTATTTTCTTACGTTTTTCTTCTAACGTACGCCTCTCTTCAGTGAAAAATGCAGAAGAACATCTTCTTGGTTTACCCATGAGCCTTCGTATCATTGACCATTGGTATCTTGTTAATTGCTTAGCTTTTAAACTTGGAAATAACTGTTTTAAACAAATTTGGAATTCATTTTCACCAAGTAATAACGATCTATCTACATTGGAGTAAAACCACTCATGAAAAACCCATTTACGACCTGCTGATTGCTTAAGAATATTATTCATACTGCTTCCTATTCTTTGCATTTGATCGCTATCTATTTCTTTGTTTACATCATTACTAATTGAACAGTTTCTACCACCAATTGCTAGTTTACTGGTATTCTTGATTAAGGCTTCATCAATGGTTCGAAGTTTCTTGGTCGGAGAAGCTTCATGGACAGCTTCCTATAAGATGGAATGAGTCCATTATACAATCTTAATTGAATTATTAAGTATTCCCAGGATTATCATCTATGAGAAGAATTTCGTAGATACATACATACTGTTGTAACGTAATATGCAACAGCCACAACATAGGATAGTTTACCTGCAATGCAGTTTTATGTTTCCTGGGCATTTTTTGTACAGAATCGTGTAATGTTATTAAAGCTTGGGCAGTAAGATCCTGATCACCTTCTTCTTCTTCTACTTCGTTACATTGACTATAAGAAGCTAGTTTAATTTGGTTGGGTAATCCACCTTTTAATTTGTCAATTTCCATTGTTATTCTTTATAAAAATTTTATATTTATATAATTTCAGTATAGAATTACTATAAAAAACAGCATAAAACAACTTTTACATCTTAGTTAAAATGTATATTCCTTTAGTTTTTAAATCTAAGATTATAATTGGCAAACGTTGCTTAGGATAAAAATAAAATAATATTAGTGAAAAGCATGTTTTAATCTATGAGAAAATAACATTTTTTAATAAACTTTGTTTAATGGACCCATTTTATACAATTAATATAATATTAGGAATTTATAAAAACTGTCTTTAAAAAGAACAGATTGTTGTTTTTTCTGTTTGATTTTAAATTTATTAAAAACATTGTTTATTCAATCGAAATTATCGATAATTTAATAAGAAAATTTACAGACATAGTCTTCACAATCAAACATGAGGTTTACTACACATCTGCAGTTGTTTAAAAAAAAAAGGTATTGAAGAAGTTCTGTGAGAAAACAGGAATATTTTGATGATTAAAAAAAAGAGAATTACATCAAATAGTTAAATTGAAGAAAAATAATATTAGGAGTGGAACCTTTGAACAGAAAACTTTAAAATGGTTCCATTATGTATTACTTATAAACTATAACTTTCCAGAAAAAAATTTTTGAACTGAATTTAAGAAACCACCTTTAAGAAATATGAGGTGCAACAACAACAAAAACACCAACAACCATAGATTTCAACAAGAAATATCTAATAAAACTTATCAAATAATAAAAAAATAATTTGTTCTTGTAAATATTAAATTTACAATGTGATGTATAAAAAAAAGTTTCTCATAAAATGTCTTTTCAAATTCATATACTATCTCTGAATTTCTACTATTTATTTACACAGCTATTGCATTAAAATCTCTTTCTAAAAATAATTTTCATGCTACCTCAATGGTGAACTTAAAAATTTACTTTTAGTCTGTATACCATGGTCCATTTTTATCGATCTTATATGAGAGGCTATTTTTAATGAAGGTCCTAATTTTAATCGCATCGTATGAATCATATGTTCAATCTTCAACAATAATAGTGCTTGCCCATCGATCTCTTCGTCTTCAAATATTTGTACACAACTTTCGCAACCTTTGATAGACCTAACAAACATAAGCATAGTTTATTTTACATCTTTTTATGGACCTAAAGATCAACATCAATACAATAGGTTTTACATAACAGTATGGACAAAACATTTGTCAAAACTGTTTCAAATCTTGAATCGTCTATTCAGCAACCTGTCATATATATATGGAAATGGCATAGTTTTAACATAAAGTTCCAAACAAAGCAGAAATTCTAACTAATTTCAATTCCAATTTTAGATATTGCGGATATTTCTGCTTTCCTTTAAAAAGATTAAAAAATGTTTAAAAAATGTTTTCACTTTCACTACATGGCAATAAGAATTGCAAACTTAAACGTTTGACTAGTGATTTTTTTCTCACTTTTAAATAAAAACTAAAACAATACAATAACATCTTTCCACTTCAAAAGCAAGTTTTTATACCTTATAAAATCGGTGACTTCAGCAACTGTCCAACTTACAACTGGAATAAATGAATAATTTGTGATGACATCAACACCATCAAATAATTCATCTTCAATATCAAGACTATCTAACCCATAACCCAATGGGTATCTTGGTGGAAAATTGAAATCAAAATACGATACATCATCTAAACAAAAAAAATTCAAAACATCATGGAAGCATCAACATTATTTTACATAATGTGATAATAAAAATTATTTGAACCTACACCTTTTAAATTTAACTTCCATACTTTATACTTGACACACAAAATAAAGGTGGAGTGAGTGAGTAGAAAGCTCTTTTCGTTCTCAAGATATCTTTATTCAAAGTTGTAACACATGAAATCTATATGGGTTGTTAACTTTGGTGGGATGTCCTCAAAGTTGCTTATTGCTGGATATAGTTGAAAAACTTCATCAAAAATTTTCACTTCACTATTTTCCGCTCTTGTAACTTAAAATTAAGATGTCTTGAAAACGAATAGAGCTTTTTTCATGAAATAAAAAATGTTGGTCTTAGTTTTTTATGCTTTAACATAAACTTGATCTTGAAACCTCAATTTGTTCAAAACCACATAGAAATGATAAAAAAAGAGTGAATAGAGAATAAGAGAATATTGGCCTACATTATTATGTACCCTTTTCAATTTCTGTACATTCAAGCAATTCAAGCATTGGCAATTAGTTTGGTCTCATTTCCTTGGAAGAACTTAAACTTGTTTATCTGCAGTTTCTGTTTATAATGGAGACTCCAAGTTGAAATTAAGTGAGAACATAAAGACAGTTCACTCAAATATTCAACCAAACATTATGAGCCAAAAAAAATATGAAATGATCAAGTAATTCCTGTAATTAATAATCTAGATACAAGTAATACTACATAAATACCATTAAAAATTTATCAGAACAAAATGGAATTAAAACACCTGTAACAAAACAAACTACTTTTATATAAAATTAAAGACCTACCATGATTACTCTCCGAAGTTCTATTTATTCTTTCAATCTCAGTGTTTGTTTCATAAGCAGACGGTGAATGACTCCTCTTTAAAATAATTTTAAAACACTATTAGGTTCATGTAAACAAACTATAAAATGTTATAATTAACAACCTTCTGGTCCAAACCAAAATACTGTTAACCTAAAAAATTTAGCTAGTAGTCCTAATAAAAAAATAAATAAATAAATTCATGTCCATAGAAAAAATGGACATCACTGACCATAGAAAAAATGGAGAAATTTAAAGAACCTGTAAAAAAGAATATAAACTTATATTTACCCTGCGCTTACCCCGCCCTCTTCTATTGGGTGATCTTAAAAATTGATCAGCTGATTTTTGTCCTCCATTGGTGCTGCTATGCTGCACAGTTTTTCTTCTTAACGCTCTCTTAACTCTTTCGGAACATGTGACACTGTATTTTTTACTGCATGAGATACTGCAAAATCGCTTTCCCCACATGGCCCTTTCAGCAGGTAAAGGGCCTCCACAATATTTACATGAAGTAGGCAATAATGACATCAGTTCATCTTTGTCTTCTGGATAAGAATTCAAAGAAGCTAAACAGAAACAAGAAAACTTATATTCAAAAATAATAAGAATAATTGAAAAAAACAGACTCTGTGTTACTTAAATTCTTGCCAAATTCAATGCAACTGTTACTGCAGTAAGGAAGTTATTACTGTTTAAGGAGATAAACTGTTGACTATGACATATTGGAATCAAAGAAAACTTTGTCTATACAGTAGCTATCTTCAGTGCATTAGGGGTAGAAATCAAGAAACAAATAAAAAATATTTGATCACAAATTAATTGTTAAAGATATTTCAACAGGATTTATTAGCTTGGTTTTTGGTGAGAATACATTAGTGAATCCAATAGCATTTTCTTAACATTAAAGTTATAAAATGGTTTCTAAATACCATTTATAAGCTCCTCATTTTTCACTTCCTCTATAGCTTCTATAGTTTGATTGTCAAGTTGAACATCTTTGGAAACTTCAGCTGGTGCTGTGTGTACAGCTGCTTCATCTTCCTAAGACAATAAAAATAAGATATGAAACATGTTCTTAAACTTGCTATTGCATCTCTGGTGATGTTGTTTTTGCAGTTGAAAACTGAAAAATGGATTACATATTGGGCTGACATTAATGGTTTTCAACTTATTCAGTTTGCTCCACCTAGAAAACAAATTTTTCATTTTCTGTGTGTAGACTTTCACGAATCCTCAAACTACATGAAGTACAACAATCCAAAAAATCATACGGACGGACAAATAACATGGCTATGGCTAAATGATACGGCTGAATATATAAGAAGGACCCTCACTGCAAAGCCTTCATCCATAAAAGATAGATATAATATGGAAAACTTTAGCTTAATGCTCTATAATTATTTTAAACTTTGTCGCAGAAAGTCTCCTTTTTCACAGTATAAAAACTATTGAAACTTAAAACACAACCTTGTTTAAAATGTTTTAGGAGCATTTGATAACATTATATATTAAAAGTTGTTGTATGAAAAGGAAACAAAAATATTACATACAGTAAGAAAACTTTAATACAACTTCATAGCAACACCAGTATAGTATCATGATAGCGATGTTGATATGTTAATATTTAAATACTGAAAGGTTTTAAAAATTGACAGAATCCAACTACAGATGTCAGGTTCATAAGATTTCATGATTTCATAGGGACATGCTGGGACATGACATCTGGTGAAGAATTTCAATAGTATTGGAATATACTATGTATTACCTGCTTGAATGGAACATTACATTCTTCAATAGTAAATCCCTCAATATAATGTACAAGAAGAGTAGCAGCAGGATTCCAGTGAGTGCCTCTATGTTGTGAGCAGAGTAAATCATTTTTATTTTTAACAGTGATTTCTTTACATTTAAATGGTGAACTCCAATTTTCTTCTTGAACTAATGAGATGGCTGCCATTTATCTTAACTATTTATACATACCACATCTGCAACAGATAAAGAGTAATTTACAAAAATCATAGATATTCATGTAAAAAGTCTGTTCAATCTCAAGTTATTTCTTCTTAAATATTGTACATGCAAAACTGTAATGATAAACATTTCACATTTCATGAAAAAAGCTCTTTTTGAAATCTTTAAATTCAAAAAGTTAAAATAATGAAATTAAAAAAAATCCACATCATGATCTTTGATTTAGGAATAACAAAAACAGATATATAATGTAACATGAGGTATGAAGAGGTAGATTTCAATTCCCGACAGAAAATTTGCTGAAAGAAATTTATGTTAGAGTTTTGCAAAAAAGAATTGTTTAAGGTATGAAAAAAATTAAAAAATATAAATTACAAGACAAATCTGTTCAATAAAGCATATACAGTATTTCACTTTTCTACTTTTACGATCCTATAATTTCATACAAAACAAATCTGCCTAAATGTGCCTAACTTGGTGATATAACATATAGCAAATTCAATATGGATATGGGATACACTATCGAACCCAATGTTTCTCTGATTGGAACAAACTCATAACTTCAAATCAAATCTTTTAAAAAGATTTACTGACCACTAATTAACCATTACGAGTCAGTTATTCTTCATTTCAATTTTATTAATAAGGTATTGTAATTTACTTTAGTCATATACTTATATAAATATAATATATTTTACTTGACATAGTAATATTTATCATTATTTTATTACTATTATTTAGTCTCTAAACATATAATTATAGTATGAAAGCTACAGTTTTCTTGAATGTGAAAAGCAAAATTATGTCAAAATGACCTTTTTTAAATGTCAATAACTAACTCAAAGACAAAAAAATCAGAAGTTGTTGAGTTAAGCGAGTTGAGTTAATTTTTAAGTTATCGTTAAGAATTCATTACATTTTTTACATATATAGCATACACTCATATAACTGTGGACATCGTCTTACTTCGAAATGTAGTTATATTTATTATATTATAGCCATTTACATGAAAACTTTTTTTTTTATGTATACTTTCAACTTGACTGTTGGATATAAGATTTGTCGAAAAATTGCACTTTTTGAGCATCATGTTAAGTAAGGTTGATTAACATAAAATATAAATGAATTACTAGTTTTTTTGTTTAATATATACAGTACATGATATATAGGAATGAAAAGAGAATCTGCAAAATTCATATTTAATTTATATTTTTGCACTTTTTTTATCATTATTAAAGTAAAATACCTGTAAGTAAACACATATAATAAGTCATTTACTTGTGTTATTTTGTTGTTATAAGTGTTTAAACCTCAAATTAAAACAAAATATTGAGGGTCAGAAATTATAAGTAGTCATCCGAAGTTACAAGTAACCACCTACAGTTGGAACTTTATTAATATATTGGTCTTGATGTCCCAAATTCTGTTTAAAATTTATAACTTTTGCGAGCGAGACACATCATAAACTCACTGCAAGTGCGAAAAAAGTTTGTTTTCATACTTTATTTCAAAATTAGCTAAAGAAATATGTCCAATGTTATTTAAGTGAAAGCTATAAAACTCCATTGTCGCTGTACAATCAACAACTTTTGATTTTCGTTTTGTTTACACATCCTGTTTCGTATAAGGTTTTAGCTCACTTAAGGTTTTCAACCTTCTCAAGGTCTTCTTCCTGCTACCAAATCTACATTGTTTCAATGCATGCATATCATAGAGGATTCCTTTATTTTCAATGCATAATTTGCATTATTGAAATGTAGCTATATATATTTTTGGTACCTATATTCTCATAAATATAAATCAGATAAGCAGATAGACAATAAATTTTAATATACACCTCTTAACACAGGTGTAAGGTCTATATTTTAGTCTGCTATTTCTAAACATAGTTTTAATCTTTTCGTTTGCGTTACCTTGGTCAACCAAATTGGTAAAACATTAAACCTTTTACTTGTAACTCCGGACACAATTAAGTTGGTAATAAGGCTTTTAAAATTACGTAAAACGTTAAGTTAACACAAAGAATTCAAAAAATCACATAATAAAATATAAACGTAGTTAATCACATACAAGTTGAGCAGAACCATAGAAAAACCCACAGATTTAAACCCAGTTCGAGAAACACCATTGTATTTCGAAAAGAAATTGTCGAATATTTAATTTTGTCACGTGATCATACTAGCTGCATAAAGCGGGAAATATAAAATAGTGGGATATAAAATTTATGATAATTATGGGCTGCATAAGAAAGGGTTTATTTATTTTTCAATGTTTCTTATCAACAATATTTTAATGTATTTGTAGCTAAACACTCAATGTTTCTTATCAACCTTTTAATATCTAGTATAAAATCAAATGTTTGTAAGCGATAGTTAATGATAAATACTTGGTATGCAGCTCTTTCGTAGAATACAATATTAACCTAAAACTAAAAATGTCTGGAGAAAAATGTGCCTTTCCTGGATGTGTTTTTCAAAGTCCTTTATATAAAGACATATCTGTATGTTAGCTGCAGATGAATTGTCGCTACTATTTGAGTCATGTACTTTCACTTATTTCAATCAAAAGGAGAAAGGAAATAATATTGAAACTAGCATCGAATACGAATAAGATATATTTTCTTCAGTGACGTCACTCTTTAAACTATACGGGGGTTAAAAATATTTTTACGAATTTGACATTCTTATATATTTTATTTATTATATTACTTGTTTTAAACAAAAACTGGAATAATCAAGGATCTGGATCTGGTTTTGGATCCAGGCTTTTTCCAATTGTTAAACGTGCGTATCAGCTTGGCAAAATCAGCACTCTCTGTTTATTTACTAGACAATAAAATTTGCATATTATGAAAAAACTTTCTTTGCTTCAAGCCAGCAGCCTTTAGCTTGATATTTTATTTCTAACGCCTTCTTCCACTCTTAATTGCAAGCCTCGCTTTCAGTTTTGAGTATACAAGTATGTAAACTTGTATTAAAAAACGCCTAAATATAGAAGAGCAACACAAAAAGAAGAGTAACACATTAGTAATTCTACGGAAACACTCGAGGCACATGTTTTTTTTAACGTGTAATATTAAGAAACCCATTTTATTTCAGTTATGAATAAAAATAACTACATTTTACAATACGCAGAAGAAAAATGTTCTCAAAAGTTTTCTTTTCTAGTCTTGCTAAATGTTAAATATTCTAAGCTATCAAAAAACAAGTTATATATCTATTCACAAAAACAACCGATAAAGCGTGGAAATTCACGTATAAGACAACCAAAAAATTGTTGAAATATAGATAAAATTAAACTAAAATTAAAC
>JAUELD010116950.1:0-27529 GCA_031471615.1 Aglantha digitale | reverse complement strand
ATAATGTGTTAAAACGAAAAAAGATTTGAACAACATTATCAACAAGCTTTCCATTGTTGTATTGGGATTGTTGTGACGCGAAACGAACCACTACTCAAAGAGTACATCCCTAATGTCACGATGCAAAGAAGCTTGATACAATAGAATAAGTTCAAGGAGAAGAGTTGTTGATAGTTGATTTCAGGAGTGATCACATTAAAAATAAAATCAATAAATTGCAACTGAAATTATATTATGACGTTTTAATGTGTATGCAAGCTGTTTAAGTAAATAACTTTCATACAAATATAATTCACTTTCAGTTGGCTATTATCTACAGGTTTTACTGCGTATACAAGCTTCTTCACTATTTTTATTTTCATATGAACGTAACTCACAATTTCAGTTGGTATATCCTTTTTCTCGCAACTTTCCGTTTGTAGCAATTTTGATTCTAATAACAAGATCTGCTTCTTCATTGAAGATATCACATGGTAGCTATCAGAAGTATGGTTTTTGTTGTTTACTCCATTTTGCAAAGTTAATATTAAGGCGTTTAAATTGTTGATTACATCATCTTTGGATTTTATAAGAGCTGTTAACTCTGATTTATCAGTCTCTAGAACAACTAATAGTAAAATGTCAGTAAGCAGCAATACTGTTACTATAACAACAGTATCACAAAAAAAGGAGCTAAAAACTACTGTTTAAATATAGTGATTCACCTCATGAGTACCTCTAATGGACAAGTGTTTGTAGAAAAAAGTCACTTGAACGATAGCATACCTATAAAATCTAGCAGTTCTTGTACAGCTTTTCTAACAGATCGATCGGATATGTTTTCGAAGATTTTATCATTCTTCATAGCAACACTTGCACCAGAAGGAGGCTTTAACTCTTTAGTGTAGTCGTCAAGGCGATGTTCCAGATTTCTATTGACTGATTTTAAATTTGATATTTCTTTTTCAAGATCTTTGATATAATCTGAAGGTAAAGTATTATTTATATGATCAACGAAAACATTAAAATATACCAGTTATTATTTCATGTAGAGTGCAAAATAATAAAAGGTAGAGTAAACTGCTTTTTGTCTACTTTTAATAAAATGGTGAATTTCTAATTTCAATCTTGTGAATTTCTTTTTCATTTCGTTTTCAAGGAAATGGAAAAATAAACAAAAGCGAGTCTATTATCCTCTCTTAATGTTTAGTGCTTATGCTTATTCTTTATAACAAAATAACCAATGGCAGCAACAAAGCAATTTACAACAACAAACAATCCTTACTCGCATGCCCTTTATCAGGAGTAGTTACACGAGAGTCTATGTCTTTACTTAAAATTTCCATTTCTTCCCTCATTTCTTTAATCACTTCTTTTAACTGATTGTTTTGTTTTTCTAATGATGTATCGTCAGCATTATCTGAGCATTAACATAAGAATAACAACTAAAAATCTAATACAAATATTTCTATATAAATAAATAAAATTATTATTTTCAGTGTGATGTTGAAGTTTTGGTGAACTGTTTTTATCACTCTTCTTGTACTGGTGTTACATAATATACACTCAAACTTTGTATAACTGAGACACTAGAAACCGGAAGGATAAGGGAGGGTCAAAAGCCAGCATTGGCACTCGTAAAAAACTCTAAAATGATAAAAATAAACATATTCTACCAGCGTTAAGTCTATCTTTATTAACAAAAAGTTCCTTGGGATCAATATGATTTCTTTGCAAACAGTGAGCAAGTATCTTTATATCGGATTGCAACAGTTTAATCACATTTTTTTGTTCTGAAGATTCCTTTTCTTTTTCTTTCAATAAACTCAGTGCCTTTAAAAAATATAATATTGAATATTAAACTTTTTAAACTCTTAAATAAAATGTATCTTTGTTCATTTCCTCCGCTATATAAATGGAAAACACCAACAAAAATGTATATTAAAATACTATAAACTAAAGTGAAAACGAATACATTATAACATTCATGTACATTATATAATAAGAAACATTGGAAACTATCCAGCATTAAACCCATCAATATAATAACAATTTTTCATTGAATCGAAAGGTATATGCCTAATTACCCCCACAGGAAATTTGGTACCCATTCTAAAGTTTTAACATATACACATGGTGCATGGGTATCAACTGCTGATTCATCTAAAAAGTCTCTGCATATTTTCTTCACTCGCATTGAATTGCAGTTTTTTAGAGACCAACATCTTACAACTTCTTACTTAAATAAATAGATTTCCATTTTGTGCCCAAAAACTAACCTCTTCTCTCGATTTTGATATATTTAGTATAACATTTTCATTATGGGAATAAAGCTCATTTTGCTTTACTTCAAATCTTTTTCTCCACTCCAACTCCAAACGAGTCTTTGCGTTCTCTAAGATACGTTCACGATCCAATGCTGCAGAAAAGTCATTTTTGCATCTTTAATAAAAAACAGTGCATTAAACAGGGTAGCACAACAAATTGTGTACGATGAGGGCTATAAGTAAAGACAGCCAATAAGTAAACACAATATTTAAATTGTTACTTGAATTGTTTATAATTTATCAGCTATTTATTAAGTCTAAATTTTATACAGAGCAAATAAAACTAAAAGTTATCACTTAGATACTAAATTACAGAATATTAAGTAATTAATACAAACCTTCGAAGATCTTCTTTAATAAGATCAATGGATTGAGATAGCTGACTTTCGGAAGACTTCAATTCTTCTAATTCTAAATCTTTCGCTACTTTATACTTGCTGAACTCCTTTCGTTCAATATCTAATTTTTCATGTGAGACATGATTGCTTTCTTGAAACCTGCAAATAAATATGGAAGGTTCAAGTCAAGTAAAGGTTCAAGCTCAAGTAGTAAAACAAATTAGGTTTCGTTTTTAATCTGGAAATATAAAATCATAGCTCCATAAAACAGTTGGTTTTGAGAAATCAAGTTTTTGATTTTTTTCAAAAATATGATTATAGTTATATAAATGACATTAGATAAAATTATATGAAAAAGAATGAAAGAAAATATTTATTGTTGTAAAAAAATTCATCTGTACTGAATTATAAAAAAAGTTAAGGAAGGATTTTCATATAAATCTATTAATTTGGGATAAAATTTAATATTTGCAGTCCGATTTATGAGAAAACAAGATTTGTTGGAAACAAAAATGTCAACGAAACTTGTGTCACTTTTGAGTCTTATGATTCTCTAGCTCTAAATAATACTTGATTTCAGAAAACACAGTGTACATAAGTCACGGGTCAATGCTGTCAAACAACAAAGGTCAAGTTGCTGGGTCCAATAAAATACAACATCAAAATTTAAAATCTAACTACATCAACAAAAAACAATAAGTAAGAGAAACAAATATAATAATTAAATACAGCGAGACAGATTGAAACAAAATATGAGAAATAAATACAACAAAAAACTGAACTCCAAAAAAAAATTACAGCAACAAGCAAGATTAAAAACAAAATACAACAGCTAACAAAATTTTCTTTCATTTTAATTTTTTTTAAAATAGTTTTTATCAAATAAAATCAACTCTACATGCCTTTTCCCAGCGAGTTCAAGATCTTTTTTCAAGTCTTCTTTTTCCCAGACTAGTTTTTTCAAGGTAAGCTCCAATTCATCTTTCTTTATCAGTGTGTTTTTGATTTCAGCTTGCAAATTTTTCTCAGTTAAAAAGGCAGCATCTTTTGTATTGTGTAACTTTAATTCACATTCATTAAACAACTGCTGGTTTTCAGTGTACCTAAAAAAAATAACAATTTCCAGTTACTGGAAAATCAGTAACTTTTTTCTTTTAAATTCTGCAGAAAAGATATCACACAAAAACATTTGGGCACACAACCTTAGCAATTTATAGGTTAAATGCATTTATTGTGATGTAATAATAAAGAAAGCCAGTACTAAAATGATTGTGCAAAAATAAAGAAAAAAGCGAAAAACCAAACATTTCTTAATAACACTCTAAAGTAACCTACCTACGAGAAAATTCTTCCTTTTGCTCTCTGATTTGTTTTTGCAACTTATTTATTGTAGTTTCCAACTCAATAACTTTATATTTATTCATGTTGCAAATATCTTCAAGTTCGTAATTTTTTTCTTTCAACTTTTTCTTCAAACTCACAGAGGATTCTTCTTTGGAAGCTAAATTTTCTTCAACTTCATTTTGAGTTTTTCTCACTAAATTCAATTCTTTTGACAACATCTTCATCTAAACACCACTTAAACAAATGAGGACTAATGTAATTACAAAAAACTTTGCTTCAATTATTTCATACTAAATTATAATATTTGGCTAATCATTATCATTAGAAAAAGATCATTATAAACTAAATGTGATAAATCCTGATCTGACTGCTTTGAATAAAAGGTTACCAGTGAAGAGTGAAACTGTGAAGATGAAAAGTATTTCACACAAAGCTACATGCTAAGTGGAGCATAATTTAGACCAAAGTGAAAGTGCAGTTGATCATATTAAAGATATAAGGTTGTAAAAGTTATGTCAAACCACTAGTTTGCCTTGGTATCCCAGAAAAATTCTTAAATCAGATATATTTATATATATATTTATATGCATTGCTTATAGGTATAGCAATAAGAAGATTTCTGATTAAATATCTCCTTATCATTTCATGTTCCTAAGATTTCATGTTTTTATTAACAAAAGATATTTTAAGTTATCATATGGAATAAATGGAAGTGGTACCTGGAGTTGCAATGAATGAATAATATCATCTTTCTGATTTATGTCTGCTTGCATCTCTTCTTCTTTCATCTTAGTTTTCTCATATTCCGTTGACAGCAACTTCTGTTGATCCAACAAAGCATTTTCCTGAAACTCCCTATATGTTTCAAACAACAAAATGTTGTTTATTCAAGATAAGCAAGTAGCTGTTCAGTCCCTTGATGTTGTGAGCTTGAACTTATCGATCATACACCCTGCACTTGTGCTGCCTACATAAAACTCACCATTTTAAAATAAAAACAAAAAAAATGCAGCTAAATAAATTTCTTCCATTGAGGAAAGACTTACTCACACTGGAGATGATATTAGGATTCAAATCAAATTACAGATTGTGAACTGGAGATGTTTTTTGACATATTTCAAAACACAAGTTTCGACAGTCAAACATGTATAATCCAGTTACTTTTTCGCGAATAGTTTCCCAATGTATAAAGTACATTGATTCCTTTATTTCTGGCCTGGCTGAGCTTTAGTTGGAAACAATTAGTAATGGCTCCTTTAGCTTCGTATCCAATAATATTAAACAATACTAAACATTATCAAATAAAAGAATTGCACATCTTTTATGTACAATTGTAAAGTACCTGATTTTCAAGTCACTTTTAAATTTCATTTCATTCATTTCATTTTCTTTTAATTTGATTAAATCATCTTTCTTTTTTAAGCCTATGTTAGTTTCAGTGTGGTAATCCTGCAATCTCTACAAAGAAGAAACAGAATAATAATAAAAAAAATTGGTCCTAACTCTTTGTTTAATACATCCACCCTTTACTTACATCTTTCATACGTAGAACATGACTTACCCTCATGTTATGATATTACAGACGCAAAGTATAGAGTATCCTATCACTTTGGAATATAATTCCAATCACCACTAGATACTAGACATCAACATGAGTTTTCACTTTTCGCTTTATGAAAAAAATTTGATAACCAATACTATGATATATTTCACCACTAGTTATTAGACATTATATGTGTGTAAATTACTAGATTTATGTGTGTATTTTAAAAATAATAGTGGACATATATTTATATGGATTTCAAATCAAACAAAATAAAATTGAATAAAATAAAAGAAATCTTTAAAATAAATTAAGATCTATTTCTATGAATATCCAGAAATGGAAACATGCTATGTCATAGATTTTGCTTATATTTATAAGTGTTGGAAGATTTATATCTAAAAAAAAATCCCCTTATTTGAGTCTTGAGTCAAATCCCCTTGTCGATTTCTGGTTGCCAAGATATTGCAAAATTAAAGAACTGAGCAAAATAAGAACTCAGATTTTACAGAACAGTTTTAAAACAGTCATATCTATTTTGTTACTCATGTTGATAAAACCAAAATTTCAATAGTTGTATAACTTGATTAAGTTTAATAATTCAAAGTCAATATTAGTTTCTAAATTTTAATGGCATAAAAATAAAATTCTTGAAATATGGGCCTTGCTTTAACAAATATAAAAAATCCACTTAGGAATGTCTATCCAAACTCTTTTAAATTGCATTTAAGTTATAGCCATATTTCCCTTGCGAGAATTTTCATTTTCTTCACCCTACATACAAGTAGCACACATTGCATCAATGATTTGCTGCTATGAGTGTTTTTGGTTACATTAAGCTTTTATTTCTAAGAAATCTTTACAGCTACACAGGTCTTATTAAGAATAAAAACCTTGTTGGATTAGGTTCTCTTTTCTGTAGAACAATTATTAAGTCATTGAAGAAAACTTTAGTATAATATAAAGAATGTCAAAAATTATAAGAAATGTCAAATAAACTTTTTATTCTTAAAAAACACACTACATTATTTCATATTTTAGACTTTAAGACTTCTATTAGACTTTTTTATGTGGTTTTATATACCAGTGGTTGTGTAAATTTGGTGAAATCGGGATATAAAATCATAGAACAAGTAAATTAAACTCTTTTTTTTTTTTCGTAATAAACTTTTTTTGTATCTAAACATCCCAATTTCCAGCTTTCTACACCACCTACTACATTTCTAATAATGTTTTTTTAAAGTTTCCTACTCTACATTTTCCTATTCTGTAAAGTTGACTTTAACATGCTATGCAAAATCAATACCCTTACAACATCTTCAGGAAGATCTTAAAACATAACAAAAATTAAAAGAAAACGAACAGTTCATAATCAACTATCCAGTAACTTAAAATAACCAGTTTTCCTAGAAAAGGAATGAAATATTGATGCTTTATATTTTACCCATAAAAGATATTATATTTTCCCTTTTTTTAAATTGACTAGAATCAGTGGTAAAATTATTTTGAATAATTTTAAGTTAATTTATCCTCCTACAATCCAATAGTGCTGCCAAGAACTGAGTTTAAGGGGTATTTTAAGAATGCTTTTACGATTCCTCCACTCAAAAACTATGGGGGTACCAATTCATGACTGCAGGTATTCTGGAGAAAAAATAATTACTTTTTTGCTTGTTTCTTGGGATGTTGCTATAGACCAAAACGGCCGCAGAAGTGTAAAAAATAAGTAAAACTTGACAAGCCATATCTCAGAAACCACTTGAGTTGACTGGAAATATTTTCCCAGGTTTATAAAAACATGAAATACTAACTACCCTTACAAATCAAAGTTGCAATATGAAACATTAAAAAAACATTATTGGAAAAGTACTTGTTTAGAAAACTTAGATACACAAAATAGTTAATAACAAAATTTACTGACTTCACTTGTTCTATGATTTTATATCCAGATATCACCAAATTTATTTAACCATGAGTTTTTTATGAGTTTTAAAAAAAAGTCTTTGCTATGAAATATGAAATAGTGTGGGTCTTTTTAATAGTTCTTTGACAATTTTTGACATTCTGCATATTTTACTAAAGCTTTCTTCAACACTGCAATTGCTTTACAGAAAGGAGAGCATAATCCAACAACATTTTTTACTTAAAAAGATATAAAAATTTGTTGAGTTGAAAACTTTTCTCAGGAATAAGAAATGTAATTTAGTTTATTCTATAAATCCTCTAATATATCTAAAAATTACCAAAATCTATAACATAGCATGTTTCAACTATAACCCATATCTGGATATTCTTAGCATTTGCTCTTAAATTCTTAAGTTAACACAAAAATTCAAAAGACATTTCTAGGCTTTGTTAGCACTACTTGATGATAAGCATATAAAATACGCATATACGCATAAGCATATAAAATATAAGCATATAAATCTACCATATGATAATGACGCTGCAACTCTTTCTTCTCTTTTTCACTTCTTTTATACTTTATTTCAGCTTCATCAAGTTTAATTTTAATCTCGCTAACCTCTTCATTTCTTAAATTATCATTAGCTTTTAACTGCTGAAATAACTCCTCATAATGACCCAACTCATTGTCTCGCTCATTCAACAAGTTTAAGTTGTATTCAAAGTCTTCTTTTAATTTATGAAATCGTATTTTCTCCAAGTCTAGTTTTTTTTTGTGGCCATGTAATTCTGTTGTTAGATGATTTATTTGCTCTTGCAACAAAGTTTTCCATTCTTGTTCTTTCTGAGATATTAAGCTACTAAAATTTTTACTATCTGCTGAGGTTTGCATTAAGTATAATAACTTATATTAATATTTCATATCTATTATAATATATATCAGGTAAACAATAGCTTAAAAAAAACTAGTAAACTTGTGTTAATTACAGATGCACTACTTGGGCTAGTTGCTATTAACAGGAATTATTCTTGAGCTATTCTAAAGTTGAACAAAGAAAATTAAAGTCAATAAAATATTTACAACATCAACAAGAAATCTACTGAAATCAGTAACACTAACTATTCTTATAGAGCATGGAACACATTGTCTGGGTTGTATCGTCTGACCTTAACAAAGTCGAAAAAAAAAGGAAGAACGAAACCGAAACAATCTTTCTGTCAACAAAATACAAAAAAAGAAGATTCAAGCAGATCTCTGTGTTTAAGAAGTGAATCACACATCCAAGAAGACTTTAAATTAATGTTGCATATCTTTAGACATCTTATATAGTTTTTCAATAGCAGTACTTTCTTCTTCCATCTTCATTTCACCGTTAGCATTTAATATAACTGAAGATAGCATTTCAACTAATTCATGTGTATAACCATGTGTAATTGTTAAAATTTTCTTTGCTTTTTGTAAAAGTTCAATACCATCTTTGAGAAAATTTAGATGTAAAGCTAATTTACCTAATAATAAATAAATGTAAAAATAAAGATAGTAAAAAATTAGTTGCAAAGTCTCAAACAAAGTTTGTAAAAATTAAATTTTAAAATTTTAAAATATACGTTTTAACTTTGAATAATAAAGCCGCAAAACTTGATACCGAAAAATAGTTTTTTTTTTCAATAAAACAAAAAAGAGTAATATTTCTATATACTCAAAACATACAAATAAATTAAAAAAAGGTTTCTATCAAACTATCAAACCCAAATCAATTTTAGTGTTACCTTGTTTAAAGTAATGCAGACCAATGGATGGATGAAACTTTGGTAGTATCAGTAAATAAGGTATCTCTAACTTTTTTGAATATTCATAAGCAGTATTCCAATCTTCTTGTTCTAAACATCCATCCATAGCAACTTCGTAGCATTGCACCAAAGAAATGTTTGTGGGACTCAAAATCTCTTCACCCTTTTCCAACAACACTTTTAATAGCTGAAGCTGTAATGGCGTTGGAACAATTTTGATATCTTGGTATAATGCATCCAATTCATCACAACATTCAGTTGCTGTGTAAAGGGTTGACTCGTTGAATGCACATTTCTGAATATCACTTGCTGAAAATTACAAATTATCAGTATTTTAAAGACATTATCTGGAACCATGTATATAACAAAATTCTGTGTAAGCCTGTGTACATTGTGTTTCACAAAATTATTAAAAATATAATAAACTTAGGAGTTGTTAACCTGGTCTAAGTCTTTTATTTTATAAAATAAAGTTTTTTGACATTCACACTCCAGAAAAACTAAATATTATCAGCATACTTCAGCATAGCAAGATAAATATTGTAATTTTTTTATATTATATAATTAAACATATATCATTTTTATACCTCTATAATATTTCCGATATAACTGCTTGCATTGGTCAGTAACATTGACATCTTCAAACATTGGTTGAACACAAGCATGTGGATTACATTCGTTACACTTCATACTTTTCATTAGGAAGTCGATAAACACTGGATGCGAACATAAACTACATTTGCAATCAAACATATAACCCTCTTTCAAATCTTGTTGTCTGTTACACGTAGGACTAAGCAAATTAACATAAGCTATGAATAACTCTTCACCTTCCTTGATATCCATAATCGAGCGAATAGATATCTCAGTGCCATTAAATAAAGCGATACAATTGGGTGCGCATGAGTGATTTAGTAGCGAAGAAACTTTGTAAACACCTGTCCCTAAAAAAATTAATAATGGGATTATAAAACAGTCTTTATATTCACCTAGGTTGGGTGGCAAACATTGTTTAAGCGTAAAAATATTGGCCTTTCGTTTTTTATAATATCAAAAAATTCTTGCTCATATGATACAATAATTTGCAGAACCATAGATTTTTAACAAATGCTTTTTTACATGTATGATCCTAGTGCCGATAGTTTACACTCATTAGGCTAAATGATTTATCTATCAGCAAGATAGCAGTAATAGCATTAAGGTATAACCAACAAACCTAGTGAATTCAATTCAGAATTAGTTATTGTAAAACTATTGCAAGATATTCTACAAAGTAAACCATATATATCCACATCTCTTGCATCAACCAATAAGTCTTCCAAGTAACTCTGAAGAACAGCTCCAAATGTAAAAAATGCTTCTTTTCTTGTATTTGTTATGAAATCAGAATTAGCTATAAGTCCTTCGATATCTTGCTTATCTGAAAACCTTCCTTTTTTACCTATATAATACTTGAATAATATATGACTAACAAGCCGACAAATGTCAGGAGGTTGTTTCGGTAGCACTTTCTGTAAACATTTGCATTCATGTTTATGTATTGCCCAATCACGTGTTTGACAACCACGTCCACAATACGACGTATATTTACATTTTGAGCATTTAAATAACTGATCAGGAGATTTGAAGCAATAGTCGCAATACAACCCTCTTGTTTTACAATTTGTTAAAGTGTACACCAGAGGTTTTTCATTGATAATTTCTTCACCAGCTTTAATAGTACTATTTGCTTTTATACCACGCCCTTTATCAGATGTTTGAAATAACTCATACTTTTCAAATATCACCATTTTTTCTTCTAAAACTGACGATTAAAAATAATCTTTGCTTTTATTGAAAGGCAAACAAAAAGATAAAACTAACCTTCACATTTTAAAGAAAACATGTGTCAAATAACAAAGGGATTGAATTTAGTGACTCAATATGAGTATAAACAAGTATTTATAAAAAACTTCTAATATAAATGACATAAGGTTCAATAAAAAGACAAAATCAAATGTAATTTATTAAATTCAACAACAGAAACTGCTTTTGATGACTTTAAATAATTAGGAATAATATACAGTTTCATGAGTACACAAGTTTAGTGTTTAGATTTTAGTTTGATATAATTAGATTTTATTAGTATCTGTGCATATTGATAATTAATTAAAAGTATAATTAATTTTATTTTAAATTATGCGGTTTTTAATTAACAGATACAGATTTACAAAATTGTAAAATTGCATCCAAAACATTCTCACCATCTGAATTACTAAAAGCAAAATCAAAGTTATTATAAGTATCTAAACCACACTCTGATGCAACATTGTCCACTCCGTCAGTATAAATCCATCCTCTTTGTTTACGTGTTTCCATAGAAGCAGTTACACGAACCGAATGGAAGTTAATGTTACGAGAATATGTAAACGCTTGAAAGTATTCAATGTCAGACTGACGCCTAGCATCGCTTAATATCCAAATACATTTATTTGACAAAATTGCATCAGAACATTCTAATTTACAAAATACATGTGCATCTTTTTTCCGCTGTTCCTCACCCCATAATATCATTTCCTCACGTATTGTTTCTTTATAAGAGGAAGAAGTAGCCATTTCACTATAATCCATATTATATTTTTTACAAAAATGCTTTTTAATAGGGCTTGCTACTTTCATTACATGACATGTGTTAATACCAAAATATTCTATAATCTTCTCAGTAACGTAATCCTTTCCTGTCTTCCGCTTTCCACTTATTACTACTATTAGTTTACAACTTGGCTTATTCATTTTTATGGCACTCTAGCAAACAGGTGGACACAATTCTGGGTCCTACACAAATAAAATATGTTAACCTTTCGTTTATCAATCTTATGTTTTTTTTCTAAAAAGTTTGATTATATGATACACATTACTGATTTGTTCACTTAGCTTTATCACTGCTGCTATAAATGGAAGAACTAAAAAAAACTTTTGTTATAACAGACTTTTGATAAACACAGCAATAAACATGGTCATATAAACATAATCACCTTTTATAGAGGTTACCAGCTACCAAGCTTTACTACCATATAGGACTTTAGTAGAATAAGGTATTGTAGTAACCCTCTAAGAAGTGCAACACTATGATCAGTTCATGTATAAACACTGCTCTGCAATCAAATAACCTAACCTGATTATATACAATGTTCTTCCCAGTATTTTCAAAAATAGCCTTAGTAGTGTAATACCATCCACATACAACATTGACAAGATTAAAGTAACAACCAAAACATAGTATGGAAAGAACTGGAATGATCATTGTAAGGGGGGATTTTATGAAAAGATGTAGGAATTATGTAATCAAGATTCTGTAGAAGAAAGTCTCCATTGGAAAATGAATTCATCTTTTTATATATAACATACAGTCCTAGATAATCTTCTTTGGTAGGACACTTTTTTATTGACTTTTTATTGAAGGTATCCGGCTCATACAAGTTTGACCATAAACCTTTTTTATATTCATTTATTCAACAAAATTATTAAAAAACCTTGTATGCAGTCATTATAACAATAGATAAAACTTGTAATGTAAGTCAGCAACTTCATAAGGACAAGCTTCTGGATAAAGCCAGCTAATTAAAATAATAGCTGTTTATGCAGTTTGAAGAAATATTTTCACTATGAACAAAATATACATAACAGACAAATTAAGAATACTAGATATAAAACCTATAGTTTTTTAAAGAATAGATAAATGCAAATGCTGATAATTTTATGATAACAATTTTTTTTAAGATTAGATAAATTGCAATTGATGTGCAACAAATTAAAAACTACAAGATCACTTTCATGATAAATTTAAACTATTTTTTTCTAGCAGATTTCCTTCGCCCTGCATATTTTTCATCTTCAAAACATGTGAGAAAGATTAAATCAGAAAGAGATTGTTCTATAGCAACTTCATTAACACGTTCATACATGGATTGATAGTTTAACTCAGCTGGTGGTGCATATTTAAAGTTTGGTCCAAAATTAAAAGTAACCGTTGCGTTTTTGTAGACTGAAGCAGCTGGATAATACGAACCTTTAAAAATATTTTTATATGCAACACCTTGATTTACTCCATTTTTAAAAAATATAATTGTGCTATTTTGTTGAGGTTTCATTGACTTTTCTATTTGTTCAGACATATCTTTTTCTTCATAATGTAAATGATTTTTGAATTTAATAAGAGCTTTGTCTTTCAGAGTACTTGGTAAAACATGAGCTGGTCTAACATCAGCATCAGGTAACGAAATATAAAATCCTAGAACATCACCTTCTTTGTATCCATTATTATAATGTTTACCATGACTTTGATGAAACCTTGTACCCTTCCTACTTCTCCACGAATACCCAAACTTATCATACCCTAAAGGTGCTTGCACATTGCTGTATGCTTGACACCAACCTAATCTTGTTGCTGTTGCGTCAGGTAGACTTGTCACAGTCACTTCATAATACCAATTTCCTTGTAGAACACTATAGTTAGCTCTGACCATTGCATAGCCTTTGTCACCAGTGACACTTAGTCGATCATCGCTTATTTTCAACTGTGGCGCTCTGTCATTTAAAGATAAATAAACATTGGGCTGCAGAGCAATCCTGTAAATTTCTCCTGGAATAGGTTTACCAGCAAATGAATCAAGTTCAAAATCTCTACGGTCAGCATTAGGATCTTGCTCAGCAAGAATATAACCATACCCATCTTTGTTAAAAGGGTGTTCTAGTGGGTAACCATGATAGGGTAGCATGGCATTTGCAGAAGAATCATGTTTAGTTTTTTTCATTGTATTTATATTTTTGTCTATGTCAGCTGTTCTTCGTTTACCACGATTGGATTTTTTTGTTTTGGTGATCGGTTCAAATGTTTGGCTATCACTAGACATTGAGACTTCATCTTCAATATCATATCTATCCATGCTATTTTTTAAATTAAGTTCGCTAAAAAAAGAAATCTATATCAAATCAAATTACCCAGTAAATTCAACTAAAACTTTCAAAATTATATAATAAAACTTATTATCCTCACTTCCAGATAATAAATTAACAATCTTTATTTATCTGACTCCCTTGACTTTGAATGACTTTGAATTCACAATAGCCCTTATTAAAATTACTGTAATGTGCAATGAATAAAATAACAAACAAAATGGATAAACAATTTATTCTTAGAAATTTCAACATAAAATTGGATAATTAGTCCAAAACTCTTCAGAAATCATATCTCTATGTAATTCTACAACTTTCGTTTTTATGCGGAAACCTGTTGTATTATTACTGCTTATGTTATCTGGAATATTTACAACTTGGTTAAAACTCTCATGGATTAATATAGTTCCTTTTTTAAAGATCAACTTTTCATTATTGTAGTTGATACCATATTCCGAAAAGAGTAACTCATTTTTATCAGCAGCTAGTGTACCTTTTAACTTGTTCTCAGCATCAACATTTGATAATTTACCTGTTTGTACCAACGTCCAAAATACTGTATTGTATAAATTATTGATATGACAATCAGCTTGTCTCCAACTTAAATAGTCTTTAATATTTTCTAATGATGGATAAGCAACAGTTCGACCATCAAACATTGGCGGGTACAGCAAACTCAAATCCTCAAAATATTTATTCCAATGATACACAAAATTTGATGAAAATAATGATACAATATTACTCATCAACTTGTTTTCTCGTCTCCCAAATTGACTTGTATTTCGTTTGAATACAAAACTGTATTCGTCACTTTGTCCATATGCTAAGACAATGTCATGAAACTGATTCATCACCTCTGTAGCGCACCTATTCATTAAAGTTAAACAACGTAGATCATTTGGTTTTTTAAATTTATGCTCGTCAGAAAACCGATGAAAACTACGTCCATCAATACGAATTACGATCCATGTGTTGGGTAAACAAATAGTATTCACTTCAAATTTCTTCACATATTCAAACCTGCTTTTGGCCATTTTTGTTGTTATTCACAACTAGTATAATTGATTGTTGATAGTTTAATATAAATATTAATAGTTTAATAGTAGTTGATATTAATAGTTGTCCTAGAAACAAATCAGTGTGCATTATTCAGAGTGCCTTAATCAATAGCAAAATTCAGGGTCAAAATAAGGCTATCTAATGTTGACGGCTGTTTCATAAAACACAAAAGGTATTTATTGAGATTTATAGCTCAAAATAAACATCAACATAAGCATTAAATATGACTTACTATATGTGACCTTCTACATGATTATAGAAGGAAATGTTTTTTTGTAACGTTTCATGAAACAATAGGAAACATTACAAGAATTTGTTGTAACGTTACAGAAGCATAACAACAGCGTTACAAGAATTATTTGTAATGTTACCAGAATTTGTTGTAACGTTACAAAGATAACTGTAACGTTACAAGCATTTTTATGTAACATTACAAGAATATTTATGTAACGTTACAAGCATTTCTTTGTAACGTTACAATTTGTTTCGAAACATTACAAGAACATTTTTGTAACATTACAAAGCCTGAAAAACATTTCCTGCTATAATCATGTAGAAGGTCACATATATCTTATTTAGGGTATGAAAAAGATGGTTTCTCAGGACATTCATATGCATTAACTTTCAAAAATAAATGTAAGATAGTAGTAACATAACCCGCAAAACATTTTTCCATTGAATAATATTGACAGCTATCATTTTATTTAGCGGGCTTTTGTTGACAGCCAGTCCATATTCCAGCCCTTCGGATCACATTTAGTTATGTTTATACTTTAAACTAAAAAAAAATATCCGGAAATAAAACAATATGAACAACTAGATGCAAATACATAACAAAATAAACAACTCAATATTCAGTGAGTCAATGGAAATTACATCAAAAAAAATATTCTTGATGACAGTAAATCTAATTGAGATTTTCAATCCTACATGCACAGAAAATGAGACTGATGAAATGATTATAATATTCAACAATATATACAACATAATATATATAACATATACAAACAAATTTTAAACGGGTAAAGCTACAATTTCATACAAACAAGAGAAAAGTTCCCTTTCATTAAATTTCAAAATATCTCTTTTCCAAAACTACAAATAAAGTAGAATATCTCTTTGATTTTGTGAATAAATATCTGAAAGGAGAAGTGAGGGCATGAAAACAACTTTGACTTAAAATCATTACCTTTCAAAGCTCAACACAAAATCTATAAATAGCTAAAAATAAGCAGTTTTGTAAAACTGTAAAACATGTGACTAAATATGTGACGTAGCGGATGCGGCATGTTTCTTTGTTAAATAAACAAACCATTGTGCGTAACTTTTGTCAATATCTTCTTCTGATTAACACTGAAAAATGTATTTCTTAACACAACAACTTTCTTTTTCAATAGGATATGTTTTAATTGTTTTATATGTGCCAAGTTTGCAATTGAGGTGCCCAGGTTAAAATTTAAAAGAAAACACTCTAATGCATGTGCGTAGTGCATGTGAGAAAAATGAATAAATTAAAAAAACTTGAAACATATACAATAATATGAACAAATGTCTCACTGTTGGATTCTTCTTCTACTTTTCCTTGGCTTTTACCTGATGTTTTACCATATAATCAAAACCTTGTGTAAACCAAGAGATCATGAGATCACACCAAACATTATATTTATATAATTGTAATTGCGTATGTTAAATAAATAGTTTCCCATCAGTGACATCACCAACATAGATATTTTGAAGTTTGGTATAAATTAAACCTAACATTAAATTTTCAATTGAATCCTCAGACAAAACAGATATATGAAGTTATAATCTAATAACTAATGACTATCAATTGGACATTTTTAAGGTATTAAGGTTATATCATACACATTTTTCGTTACTACAACCACTATGGTCGAAAGAAGTGTTGAGGTAATTTTAATTTATCTAATTCTTTTATTGGATATTCTTTCAACAGCACCATTTGACATAAATGTTTCAAACAGCTTACTTCACATTTATATACAAAAACATTCAACTTATGTTTCTCTACAATAAATATTTCCTCTCCTGACCATCCAAAAAAAATGTTGCATATATTAGACAGTTCACTACCATCCATATCATAAAAAACATTTTTATATAACTTAACATTCAGTACATCGACAACAGAGACATACCTGATTTCATCAAGCCTGCAGTTTACAAACAAAATTACTTGATTTAAGCGATTCACACAACAAAAAGAATTGACAAACTGAGAATGCAATTTTAAACATAATTCTTTATATAGGGTCAGCTGTTTATTTTGTGATTCTATCATTACACAAACCTTTCCTTTAAATTTATTAACTACTAAAACAGTTTCTTTCAGGACATTATGATACACATAGGCAAACTCATGACTACAAATTTTTCCATTCCGCATCAGCATTTCTTCTTCAATAAAAAATTCTGAAAAGAAGCTTAAACTTTTAATATCAAATATAACAAGAGAGAAACTTGCTTCTTTTGCTATTACTATAAGAATTTTTAAGGAATTTCGATTGAAATACATTTCCTTAACTGTTGACTGGGGAAAATAGTAATCCAAATTTAGTCTTTCTATTACTTCTCCAATATTTTCATTCAAAAATTTGATCAACACAAAAAAAGAATTACACCTTTCTTTGTGGTAAACTTTGCAGCCATACTTATAATCACCTGTTACAACTGCTAAGTACTCACTGTTCCTTGAAACAGCCTGCAATTCCGTAAACATATGATTAAATTCAAGATGCTTGGCACTGTTTGTAAATTCAATATACCTGTCATTACTAGCAGGCGAACGTATAAGACATTTTGTGCTTTGTGTTAACTTATCATTCACTATCTGAAAAAGTTTCTTCCTACCATTATCATTTATCACCTGGCTTTTGATTTCATGTTTAGCAAACATATAAGTTTCAACTCTGTCACCAAAACTGCATTGCATAAAACAATTTTTTATCAAAACTTTAGAACCAGGATGTTGCATAAGATTACTAGATGGGATGTTGTATTGTGCGACACAGTTTATATTTTTTAAACCATCCACATTTAACTGATTTATGTCTGTGAAATTATTAAAATATTCTTTTTCTTCTATCATCTAATTAAATTTCATTTTAAAAACAAAGAACAATAATTGCTGCCATACATAAGCCAAAAATAACAAACTTATAAAGAGTTGAAATCAGTTACATTTTTTTAAATAAATAAGCAAATGTAAACCTTGATAATATGAAATGTATGGGATCTCAGCAGCAGGGCTTAATCTTATAAGTTCTAGGCATCTTATAAGATCTAGGCAAGAATTTCTACAGTAGAAGCATCTTTATGACCAGGCATTTTTGCAGAGATTTTCTTCTACCGGTAAATAGAGATGGAAACTCAATCTAAAAGAGTTAACTCAATCTTAAAAAAAGAAGAAAGAAAATAAATTGAATTGAACTTTGATTGCCTTTACATATAAATACAGTAGTACTATTTTTGGGAACACAGCTCACCATTATTGCTAGTGAATATAAAAATAAAGTTCATAAATATGAGAAGACAAAATTACTGACTCAGACTCCATCATTATTTGACTCAAGGATGTAATAATGCACACTCCCACCTCAAGCTTGCATCATTAATGCTAAAACTCAATATTCAACAATAAAACTGTATTTGCTAGCAATCACTCTCTTTCCTATACAACCAAATAAGTACAATAATAATATAATAATAATTATGATGTACCATAACACACATCCAAATTATAAATAACATTATAACATTATATCAAAAGAAATTTACTTTGTATTAGAATCTTTGACTGAGGCTAAATAAAATATTTACCATAATTATATTAAAACAATTGAAATCTTTAAAAACAAAGATAAAAGAGACCTCATAAAAGAAAAAAAGGAAAGTTTAATGAAAAGACTTGTCATTTTTACTTAAAAACAAAGGAAGGAAGTAACTTAAAGAAATTTGTAAAAAGTTATTTTCTCCTACATTTTCTTTATTTCAAATTTAGTGACAATCTTGATTTATAGCCTAAAGAAGCTTAAAACATTGTTGACATGAACTTCAGTTATATCAGACTTGTCAATCTTTGGCACTTACAAATTTTTATACATTTGCAAAACTGCTTCACTTTTGACCAAGAGAAGAATAAAAATTACGAAAAAAAAAAAAAGGCACAATGTTACGGATTTAGGTACGGATAGAGCTTCTGGATTTATAGAAATATGTTGGCTAAGAAAGGGCCACCCAAAAAATGGCCATACTACCGTTTTTACATCTCTTAGCATATAAACATAATATAACTGTAAATACATATCATTAAAAGCTGTCTTATTACATACATTCAAAAATGTAATATTCTTGGCATAGACATTGCATAACCAACAAAGGAGATTGAATTCTTCCATAGGTTACACTAAAACGGGATTCCAAGATGTTAGTACATTTTTGTTTTAGATTAAAGAGCTTTAAAAACTTGATCGACCCTTTTTATCTCATGGAAAAAGCTGGTTTTGTTCTCAAGATATCTTAATTTAAAGTTACAAAATTGGAAAATAAGGAACTAGATCTAGATGCAGGAATAAGCAACTTTGATGGCATCAAATAGTGGTTAACAACCCATATAAATTGAATAACTTAAAAAATATAGACTTTTTGAACACAAAATTTGTCATGTGGGTAGATATAATGGTTTAACATTATAAATATAAAATATTTAATGCCAGTTCCAGATCCAGGCTGATCTAGTAAAATACATTATGTCAGAATTTGTAAGAAATTTATCTTCCAAGTTTCATGTGCACTTCTTAAACATTTACTGGGTTATTCAACTTTTATTGATTTTTTACATTGATGTGATGTCATTAAAGTTGCTTATTCCTGGATCTAGTTGATAAATTTTGTTGATATTTTACATAATTAATTACTATTCGCAACTTTAAATTATCATATCTTGAGAACGAAACAAGCATTTCCAAGAAATAAAAAGGGTTGTTCTAAGTTTTTAAAGCTCTTTAATCTGAAACAAAAATGTACTAACAACTCGGAATCCCTTTTAAAGAGTTAATTTGTGTTTTGTGCTTAAACTATTTAAAATTAACATTTAAAAGCATCAATTGTTATGATGACAAAACATTTAGTATTCTGCCCTGCCTATACATAAGTTGGTAAGTTAGATAAGAAATCAATTTCTCTGTATACAAAAAATTAGTAAAGTATAAACTACTACAGTATAATGTTGTCTCATTGGCAGTTGTTACTAGAAATATAATTAAATCATTTTACCTTCAGAAGCATAAATTTTTGATAAAAATTCAAAATTTAATCAAATTCTCCGAACTTTAATCACTAAGTGTTGGGAACTATATGGACTTAAAAAAACAATTCTACACCATTTAGTATTCAAAAACTTGTTTCTTCCCAATTTTACTGAAAAAATGCCTACCATAATCCCCCAATGTAGCTAACTTACCAACTTTGGGTTAACATTTAGAAAAATAATTAAGAGTAATAAATAAACCTTTATACAAAATACAATCTTGAACTTAACTAGTTAATGTTGCCCTAGTACAACTTTTTTATCAGATAATAATTATTGTTTTGGTGAAGTTGCCATGGCAGATAGAGGAGCGTAACTTACCTAAAAAGCAGTAGCAAAACTAGAATAAAAGTCTACACAAAATAATATATGTTCACAAAAAAAAGTAAAAATCTATGATAACTCGATAAGATCCCATAAGTAATTAGCCACATAAGACCTTTCATGCATCTTTAGGTCGATGCAAAATGGCTTCAAATCGTTTTTGCTTGCGATGCAACCTTTTAATACTTCTTCATCAGATAATGAATAATTCCATTTTAAATTTATCAGGCCTGACAGCAAAGCAAATGTTGCTTTATCACGAACATAGCTATCAGCCTCTTTGAATTTTATGTGTGCTTCCTTAGATTGCAATTGCTTCTTAGCTATCAAGTTTTCACCTTGTTTATTGGTAATCTCTTCAAGCACAATGTTCTTTTCTTTCAATCTTTTTTCATTTTCTTCTTTTGTCTCAGACAACATTAATACATTTTTTTGATAGATACTTTCCTTTTCTTTCTTCTTTTTTTTCAAACTCTCTCTCTCTTTTAAATATTCATCTTCTAACTTGTGAACGCAGCATTCATGTCTATCTTTCAATTCTTTACTCTTACTAGTTAGAGTATTAATCAATGAAATTGTCTCTTTAAAATCTATAGAACTATAATTGTCACAAACATTTTCGTTAGAACTGTTTTGCAACTGAGCAATCAATTCTTTGCTTGTATTATCACATAAAATTATAACATCATTAATTTTCTGTCTACAACCATTTTCCATTTTCTTTAAATGTATTGCTAAATGATAAAATGATAGAAATTCTAGTGTCACAGGATTTTATAACATTATTATCTACTGTAGACAATTTCACAGACCATTTAAGGGTTCCGGGAAAATCATGAATCTGAGAAAATATTGAAAAACATTAAAGAATTTATTTATTTGAAGTGGTTCTGCTCATTAGTGAAATGATTCGACTAAACTATTGACTAAATATTGATAAAGCACATACAATCATAAATTAAGAAAAACTTTTTTCAAATGTCAATAACTCAAAGACAAAAACAGATATTGTGTGAAGGAAATTTCACAGTTATATATATTTTAAAACAAGAATACGATTAACTATTACTTAATTTATTAATTATTACTGCTTTGTTGAATTAGCCAAATTTTTGCAATTTAACAGAAATGAAATAAATTTGTTTTCTGTCATATTTTTATAGTTTTTCATAGCTTTTGCAATTTTAAGACATTTTATTAGCTTTACAGGTCTTTTACTTGTTATCATGTTACTGTGTTACTTACAAATCATAGAAAAATGGAAAAGATGAGAGAAATAAAAATGATCTGCATCCAACTGTGGCTCCTGTATATACAGTATATATATGTATATAGACTTCTATCAAATATTCCTTGAGTATGGCTACGGTAGAAAATCATTTGAAATAATAGTTTTTATTTGACTCTATCCCTTCTTATCTGTTCCTTACAGGACTGGTGAAAAGAATCTGTTCCTGCGAGATGCATCGCACATCATAATTCTTTATTTTATTTTAGGCTTGCGATATATTTGGCACTGTATTTACAGTTAAGGAGTGCGATTAGCATTAACACACATGTGATGGTGTGCAATCTATAAAATCAAATCATTGTTTCTTTATGGAATTACTTCCACTTCTACTTCCAAATAATGTTTATTTCCAGCAACATGCGTTTAAGATGCTTCATTTAAAAGAAAACACTTTTTTATTTGAAAAAAAAATATTGAAGAGCTATGTTAACACAGACAAGTGAAAAGCTATAACTTAAATAAACTACAAATTTAATTAAAAGTAAAATTTTCAATTAAAACAATAAGACTTGACGTAATATGTCAGCAGGATATGAAACAAATAAATTTCATGTTTCTAAGACAGTCTTTTCATTTTCATCTTTTCGTTTATACGTAAAAATAAAAATACATGTTTTTACAAATACAATTTTAGTATAATAATTTCCATTTTGAAATAAATTCAAAAATTTATTATTAATCAGTTATATATTTATGTGTTTGTACAAAAGTACAAGAAAGTACGTTGCTATAAAAAACAAATGCCAAATAAAATAGAAAAAAAAATCGTCCATTACTTTTATTATTCTAATCTATTCGATTTTTAAAAAGTTTTGCTTAAATTTTCATTGTAAAAAAGTGTTTATACAGTAATTATAAACTTAATCACTTTGTTCATCATTTCTATAATACTGTTCTAAAAATAGAAGATGCTTTAATAAATGATTTTACAATAAAATTGACCATTTCTTTTGTTACTTTTAATTTGGACTTTTTCTTTTATTACTTGTTACTAGCCTAGCTCTCTAGTCCAACGTTTGGGCTCATGCTCTTACCACATGACAAGTGTATAATGACTAGAACAATAAAAAAGACTAGCTAGCTAACAAATATAAAATTTCAGAACTTATAGCATAAAGTTTATCTATCAGTATGAACACATTTTCACCGGTCTGCCGGTCCATATGTTGCCCATATTAATAAAAAACCGCCATTTTTACTAGGAATTGGTTCTATTAATTCAAATACGGCTTTTCATTCATTATTTTCGTGTCTGAAAACGAGGCGAAATTTGTTTTTATATAAAAAAAAATCGACATATCTGCAATGTGTATCTTATGGATGTTTTTCTTATAGTTATAAGTTTTTGGATGATAGAAATAGAGTTTCTTCAAAAATACGTTTCTCCAGCTTTCCTTACGACTTAAGAGAAAAGAAAGTTAGGTGTAGTTTTATAAAAAGAATTGATGGGGAAGGACAACTTTTATGTCTGTAGCTGGTAAGATTGCGAATAGCATTTCCTGCAAAATAAAATTTACAGACCTGTGGTGATATTTTCTGTCTACTACTATACTGTCTTTTCTATTTTCATGACCGGAAAAGGGTAAGGGTTTAGGTTAAGTTTGTAAGTATATTCCGGTCCTGAAAATAAAATAGACAGCGAATAGTTTTTCAATTTTTTTTTATTATTATTATTTTCTTTTCATATATCTTAAACCACCATAAAGATACAATAAGATCTTTAAATATAAAATTTGTTATTCTAAGTAATCATGTTATGTAATATCATTAATCTAATAAACAACTCAAAATCATATTTATTAACAATGGAATCATAACTGTTTATGAAAACACTCGCAAAGTAGCGAACTTAACAGAACTATAATAAATGCCTTCGTATTCTAGAAAAGTGCTGGTTTTAAAAGTTTTTACTCAACCGACAGCTACGTATGGAACATGAAACGTGCAAGTCGTTTTAGATTACATAATAATTCGGATAAAACATGCTGATTTATGATTAACTTAAGTTAAATTAACTAGATTAACAAGAGATTATTGGAACGTGCATTATATAATCCAGAATGAACCATTGCTTTGATAATAAATCTCGTGAAAAGTATGAAGAATAAAGAAGCAGTTTCAAATAATAATAATCAATAGGTGTTGAACGCTAACAAAATTAAGATGTAAACAGATGTAGATATTGGGAGAAATCATGGAATTATAGAGAGAAAAAAACCTTAAGTCTTTAGAGTTAAATGTTCTATATAAAATTAAATAAAACTTTTTAGTTCTTAACAAAATTCAATAACATTACACTATATAAAACTTTTTGTTTCTAGACGTTGGTTATTTGTAAAGTTCAATCTTTTTGTAACAAACTAGCTGCACATATAGCTTTAATAGAGAAAAGATCATCATTCAGTTTAATATGAACTGGATTTACATCAATGTGGTTTTCCTTTAGTGCCAATAAATAATTCAATTTAATTTACTGGTTGCCTCATAAAATATTTTATAGAAAAAACCTATAAAGCAAAAAGATTTTGTTTGGATAATGTTTATTTAGAAATACAAGTTTTCATAATGCTCTGATGTTTTTATTATCTTTTCTCGTGTTATACTTCTGATTATGAGTATGTTATATTTTAGATATTTAACTGTATTTATAAAGTAGACTATATATTGCAGTATTCAAATTTTCAAATAAACTTTTTAACTGTACTTTAGTTTTGCATCTTTATTTGTGGATATAGTTTAATTGACTCAATGTCAAACAATATTGTCCATAATAATACCTTGATAAAGCAAGAGATGATTTACAGCCAAATGGTTGCATAGGGCAGTTAGAAATAGGTACAGCTGGGAACAAGACTGAACATAACAGGTTACAAGAAGAGGATTTATTTGCAAGGATTTAGTGTTAAATTTATTGAAGAAAACTCCATTTTCTAAGTCGTAAATTGTAATTAATGAATAGTAATAAAAAAAGCAGATATAGTTGATATGTAATTGATACTGTTGAAAATTGATACAAGTTTAAAATTTATATTATATTTTGATTTTGCTTGAAGTAAAACTAATCTTTAGTAGCTTTCCAATAATCTTTTATGGTTTGTTTACGTTTTCAAATTCCCGCTTAACAAATATCGCCTCGTTTTCGTTTAAGAAAATACTCTCCTTCGCAGATATTATTGGAAAGCCTTAATTAGCCTTAAACAACGATATATCACATAGATGGATTGATAACAAGACAATTTTCTTGAATCTAACTCTGTTATTGATTACTTATGTGGTTATTAAAATTCATTATTGACACTTAATCAGATCGTTTCAAATAGATAGAAGTATTTATTATTTAAGACTAAGACTATTAATAAATAATAAAAAAAATAAAAATTAATAAATACATAATTTTTATTACTTTATAAGGATGTATGCATTTGCATAAACAGCGAAAAAACTGAAAACTTTTGATTTGACCTTTTTTCGTCATTAGAAGATACTTTTCCGTTAAATTCAGGAACAATTAAAAATAATTTAATTGAATTTGCTATTTATTTAACGTTTCTATTAAAAAATTGGTATTATATTTTACAATTTATATACTCTTGAAAGAAATCTTAAAAACGCTAATTTTCAACGCCAGGAGAATCGAAAGTTAACGCAACTGTTCCACACCATCCATCAACTGGGAAAGAGTATATTTTAACTTTCTTTAGTGCCAAACTGTTCATACCTTTCTCCAAATTTACGATTTTTGTGTTTGTCAATAGTCGTTTCTCAAGTAACCATTGCATAAATTAATAACAAGGTTAGCTTTTCTATTGACTTATAAAATCTATAACAGTAATTAAAACAACAACAAAAAAAAACCATTAGTTTTATCAAAAGATCCGAGCCAATGTTAAACTTGAAGCATGTTAATTTGGTTTTGTACTCAATCCATCTACAGAGAAGTTTTAAATTGTATTTTTAGAGGGCTGTCACTAAATTACGGTGTGAATAAACTTTTGTAAACA
Organism: Aglantha digitale; assembly: GCA_031471615.1. Taxonomy (NCBI): domain Eukaryota; kingdom Metazoa; phylum Cnidaria; class Hydrozoa; order Trachymedusae; family Rhopalonematidae; genus Aglantha; species Aglantha digitale. The sequence goes on along the minus strand of JAUELD010116950.1, from coordinate 1,363 downwards.
AGATTCCCTTGAGATAACAGCATGGATATCAGGATATTCCATCAATATCCTTTCCACAATTTAGCTGTCACTAACTTCACCTCTACGGTCATTCTTACATTGCATCAATCTGTCACTAAAGAAAAAAATTGTGAAGCTTGTATTAGAAAAAACGGAATAATAAATGCAATAAAGATGATTTAGTGGAGAACTCGAAACTTAGGTTGAATTGATAACAAAACCTGTTAATTGCAAGTTTCATGCAGGATTGGTTTAGAACTGCTTTCGACTAACCTTTTACGTTGATTAAACCTAAATTAGTATATCGAATGATAGAAATTTATAGCTGCTACTCATAAATTTAGAAAATATTTGTACCTACACTTTTATTACTGGGAGTCAGTATTAAAAGTTCGTTCTTCTACTAGTAAAAAATCAATAAGAAGGTCTAAGAGCCTTGTTTTTAAAATATCGCGCTTATAGCTAAATCTTTATATTTTCTTTAAATCTTTAATTCTTAAGGATTTAATGAATGGATGAATTTAAAAATGAACTGATGAATTTAAATGAATTTAGAAATAAAAATGTGTGTATGAAATTAAAATGAAAAATAGTAAGGCTTAAATAAATTCGGAGGTAACCTTTATAAAAATGGTCGCTGGCAATTAAAATAAATCTGATAATACGGGTGTTTTGAACAGAAATTAAGCAATTACAAACACTGCAATGAGTAATATGTCTTAATTTTATGCCGCGCTATATTTAATCATCACTGCAAAATTCATTCCTTTGCAGCTATAAGAAATTAATAATAATATTGATTGTGGTGCTGGAAAATTGTGAAACCCTTTTTATATATAGTCACATCATATTAAACCATAACCCAGCCGTTTTCGTATATTTTTTAAAACAAAAAAATTCAATTGCTGCTTCTAAAACTAAAAATTATTTTTGTCTTGTGTACATGAGTATGCTTTTTATTTCTTGAATCTGAATAATTCACAGACTTTATTATTATAGACTGCTAAGTCATTGAAGGATCTTGTAGAAACATACCATGACAGTATGTGAAACCTAATAAGTTAATAAGAGTTTTATTGTAAACAGTTTGGGATTCGTTGTAAATACTCTACTGATCATGCCTTAGTAATTAAATTTATATAGTAGCTACAAGAGATCTGTGCAACGATTGATCAAAATGTTTTTAATATCAAAGAAAGCAATATGTGGTTTTAAATGGGTTTAAATCGTGGGTAAACTGTTAATTGCGGTGTACCACAAGGAACTATGTTAGGCCAATAATTATTTTCATACCAAGTTTTTCAAAATGTTTTTCTTTCTGCAGACGACCCTAATATTCTAAGCTTCCGAAATTAAGTATTTC